>LHUT01001916.1:0-12188 GCA_001412135.1 Silene latifolia subsp. alba
AACACAACTCTCATCTTCTAATATGACATTAACCCAAAAACTAAACCCGATCTGATTCAATCCGGTTTTACAAGATATTCTATACAAATTCTTTTTTTTTTTTTGACAAAAATGAACTTTATATATATATATATGTAAACAAACCAAACCAAACAAAGAGTTAAGAACAATTACAACATCAGCCAGTAGCAAAGCTTACTGACCAGTGCACATATCTACGAAGAAAACTACGAATTGTGCACAGTGAGTGACGCAATTCGATTGGTACTGGCGCTGTGGAGGCCAGAACAGAAGATAATTCTTGTATACATCTCTTCTAGAGTCTAGATAAATATACATAAATCCTCTATTAACTACTCCCTCCATTATAAATATTTGACGTTTTAATATTTCCTATTTTTTGCAGTATATGTCATCTTAGGTGTTGGAGAATATTACGGTATTATACCGTAATCGTAATAATATAATTACGATATGAATAATATCTCCCAAAGGATTATAGGTCTAGGTTTAAGACAGTATATAAAGTGTCTCTTATTGTATGTTAGACGAACGAACGATTATCATCAATAATACTACGATTTCCTCTATGCTTTCCCCTCTCTCCGATTCTAATATTAGGCGTTTCATTTTAATGGATCTCCAATTTTCAATGTTTAGCTACATAATTTCTCTCCTATGAGCCAATAGAAAGACTAAACAAATTGCAAGTGGCAGACAATGCCTCGTTTACCATGAGAAAAACAAATTCTCATTATAGACGGACACTATCCGTATGTACCTAAAAGATATTTTAATGGAAATAGTTCCCTATCTAAGATTTGCTTCTAGGTTTTTTTATGATAAAAAATTCATTCTCGGTAAGATAAGTTGTATCTAAAAGACATGCTATTAAAAAAGTAAAAAACCAATGTTATGAGTATTACTTAAATTGTTTTTTTCCTCTCAAATCAAAATACAATGATGAAAAACGTTAAAAATAATGAATTGTCAATTTACACTCTATAAATATAGTATCATAAAAGGTAAAATTCTATAAACACCGTGCATGCATTGCACGGGGCCTATACTAGTTGACTATTAGTAAAACAAACATTGCTATAATTCTATTAGATTGGTTGAACTTCATTTATATTTCCAACCTCTATTAATTTTATACAAATACTCCGAACTTATATAAGATGGTTTTGCACAAATATATCGTAAAATGATATTTCTTAATACTACAATTTTCCACTAATAAAGTTATTTTTCCGTTTTACAACTGTATTCAGTTTATCGTACATCATAACCTCAAAATCACACTCGTAAGGCCTAATTGAAAACTTGAGAAACAATAAACTCCACTCCAGTAAGTACATTATACATCCGATGTACTATCACCAGTTGTATAGTTTCTGAGCATTATAATAAAGTTTTTGAGTTTTGTTTTTAAAATTATAAGTTTTACTGTAAAATTTCTGAGTTCATTCACTTAAACATTAAGTTCGAAAAATTACAATAAAACTCAAAAACATTACATATAAGCTTAGTTAAATTTGAGTTTTGACGAGAAAAAATAAATTAAAATCTAACTTTAAAACTAATAGGCTTAGACAAAAAAATACACATATGGTAAAAAACAAATACACGTCAAAAACAAATACGGAAAATGCACGTGGAGCTCTTGAGGGTTGACATTTTGTGCAAAATACCCAGTTTTTCGATCCGGAAAACTTTAGAGGCCATAACTCGTGTTTACGAGTTCAGAAAGTGATAATATTTTTTTCAAATCGATCATATTTCCGAGAGTTACAATTTGAAAAAAAAAAAATTGTCGTATTTAGATCTCGTGGCTAGGAGTTTGTATGTCAATGTTTTTTTGACCGAACAAACTTTGAGTGACCATATCTTCTGGTCATAAATTCCAGACTCGACAAATTTTTATTTCAAATCGTAGTTCTCGGAAAGAATAAAGATGATCAATTTGAAAAAAAAAATCGTTACTTTCTGAGTTCATAAACTCATGGTGCATTTTCCGAAACAAATAAAATCTCTGAAATAGTGCATCTCATGTACTCGTATGTTCTTTTTTTTCCTAGTCCTACTCCCACTACAAAAAAATCACAAATTCTCATATTTCACCCAAATTTTATTGTTCAAAAAACTTAATTTTCCCAAATAATACACGGACTACATTCCGTATTACGTTTATATTCCCATTTATTTTTCTTTTTCTATTTGTAGGCCATATTCTTAAAGTAAACTGTTGTTTTCTTGTCCACTTCACCAAAAAAAAGGTTTTTTTTTTTTTTTTAAAAAAAAAAATTTGTTCCCAGATTTGTGTGATTGTGTCAGATTTTGAAGATGAACGCTGAATTAGGTAACTAAGTTTCCAATTAAATTAATTTAGCTCAAATGGGTATCAATCTTTTTAATTTTTAATAACTTATTTATATTTATATGATGATTAATTGTGTTTAGTAATTATAGTTGCAGAATTTTTAGGAGGAGTTCCATTGCTTCAGAGATTACCCAGTTCATCACTCAGGAAAATTGCCCAAGTTATTAAAGTTGAACATTATGGTAATTAATTAATTAATTAATTATATTATTCCGTCTCGGTCATTTGTTTAACTTATATATTCATTGTGAGTCGAATTTTAATCAAAGTTAAACAAATGATTCAGAGGGAGGGAGGGAGTATTTCTTAATGAAGTTCCTTGTTTAATTTTTTTGAATATAATTTGTTTAGTTTAGTTTTTGATTTTGTGGGTTTTAAATTGTAATGAAAAAGATGATGGCTTTACTTCTTACCGTGATCATGTTATTGATAATTTCTTCATAGAGTGGATCTTGGGGTGGGGAATCAGAAAAGGGTACAGTAATTTTTTTTCTCTGATTTTGGAATTTGTGCAACTGTGGAGTTTAGTTGGTCTCGCTTAAGACGGTTTTATGGGTAATTAATGTGAAATAGGGCATCTTGTGTAATTAAATGGTAAACTTGTTTGGTATGAGATGGTTTGGGTCCGTTTCACAATTGAGAATCATACAACAGTATTAGCTGCTTTACCTAGGAAATGCGCTTCCATAGGAAGTTTTACGTGTTATGTAGAATTAGAAAAACTTGTTTGGTTGCATGTAGGAACCGTAGTTCCCTGGAAATTTCCATTTACCAAGGGGAGTTAGGTAACAACTTCCTCCATTATGGAGGAACGGGAATTCATGGGAAGTCTCAATTCATTTTTATAATTCACGTGAAGTAGAGTTCCTATGTTTTTTAGAGGGCAATCAAACAACTTCGTAGTTGTAGACTTGATGGCTGTATCTAGTGTTGTTTAATCATAGATGCACCTTCTTCACTCCCTTTGTATGGTTTAAATTTGCTTGATTTGATTGCTCTCATGGATGCTATTTGATAGTATTTTGTCAAAGGTGTGTGATATGTTAATGCCGGATCTTTTTGTGAAAATGGTAACTCTGGCTGGTATATTTTTTGCATTCTTGTCAAAGGACGACTAATTGACTATTATCAGCTGTGACCTTCTGCTGTAGATGAGGGAGAACATGTTATTTATAATGGAAACAGCAAAGGAGTTTATTTTATTTTTGAAGGGGAGGTAAGCTGTTATTCTATGATTAACATTGTGGAGTGTTCGGTCAGTTCTTGGTAATCCATGTCCCTGAAATATTAATACACATTCTTACTCTTAAATATTGTTTAGGCTGAAGTTTGTGGAAATTCAGAAGAGGACATTCGCCCAGAGTTCATATTGAAACGCTATGACTATTTTGGCGATGGTGAGATTATAGCTCTAAATCTCTCTAGTGATATAGTTTTAGTGGTAAATATAAAATTATAAATTCAAGATAGGTGTCGTAGCGTAGCTTTATCTAACTCAATGATTGTATTCTATAGTCTTCCTTAGCTGTCTTCAAATTTTGTAAAGATTGGAATGGGAGGTAGTAAACTCAATCATCTTTATACTTTGGTCTACGATGGTTTTGGTCATAGTGTATACAATGCTAAATTTGTTGCTTGGCAGACGGCTATAGAAAAAAGCACGACCCTTTGCGGTTAATGTTTGCATTTTTAGTATCTGCAGTCTTAACATATATTTCCAATACATTTTGAAGGTTGATTAAACTGTTTGTAGGTGCTCCAACGTCTGAGCAACAAGCAGATGTGATAGCATCATCGAAGGTACTCACTTCACCTTTTAATGTTCAATAACAAAAATAACCACAACAACAAAGAATCGGTCACTTTGAATTACTGCAAGAATGATAGCCTAGAAGAGCCTAGAAGGGTACTAGGGTGGCCGTCATTAGCAAGTTGGATTATAGTTACAATATAATGATTAAAGCAATCATTAGTATGGGCTATATGGAAATAGCCTCACTGTGTTTTTCTAACATTGGAGTAAGGTTACGTGCATCAAGTCCCTACTTACCCAGCCTTTGGCGGAATTGGGGTTAAGTAGGTGTTCTATGAAGCACAACATCATGTGTGCGCCTTAGAAACCCAAATTCCATTTCTTAATAAAAGGTTCAGTTGTAGAAAAATGGAAATCCTTATACCTCTCCAAGAAACATTGTTGTTACGGAAAAAAACTGTGCTTCTCACTTTTGAAATGCTTATTCTACATTCTTTGCGACAGTTGACCTGCTTTGTGCTGCCTTCGGAACATTGCTACTTGCTGCAGCCAAAATCTATTTGGAATGCAGATGAGAGACAAGAGACCTGTGCCCCTGTTGAAACCATATTACATTTGGATCCAATCGAAGTACGTGTACCTTGACCAATTACGAGGCTTCTCTCTAACTTTTGTTGTGCTTTATTGTCGATTCAGTGCATAGTGAACTTTCAGTGATCTCTTCAGACATCTGAAATTATATTATTATTTGGTTAGTTCCACCTAGTCCCAAAATTGCTTCTACAGCGTAGTAATCTGTCTCGACTCTTGTCTGCCCTGTTATGTCAGATATCCGGGTACTCGCAATGTAGATTTTAGGTAAAATAGTTAAGTATTTCTTTTGTGAAACTGGTGCTACTGTGTATTCCATACCTGGAACTGGAAGTATTGACAATTTTTTTGATGAACCAGTTTTCTATGATGGATTTTTCTATGTTATCTTTTGTTGGTTATAATACTACCGGAGCAGAATAATTGTATCTACTGACTCCGTGCAGGTCAACCTATTTCAAGGCATCACCTTGCCATCTGCTCCAAAGTTTGGGAAGGTTTTTGGTGGACAATTTATCGGTCATGTAAGATTTGTAGCCATGCTTGTGTTCAATATACTAAACTATATGTATTTATACTTGGGGATTGTTTGTTTTGCAATTTTGACAAATGCAACCAATTTTTTATTTATTATACAACGCAGGCACTAGCTGCAGCATCAAAAACTGTTGATTGTTTAAAGATCGTCCATCATTTGCAAGCTTATTTTCTCCTTGTCGGGGATATTGATAGTGAGTAATTTTCTTAGCCTTTTTGGGCGGCATTCACCAATTTTTGTGAAGTGTAAAATTGCAATGATTTTTTTTTTCTTTTTTATGTTTTGTTCACGGAAGCTGTGCACACTAAATGTTCAGTTTTTTTTTGAAGTATAACAGTCATATTAGAGTATTGTTTTAAATGGTTCGAAATTCGATTTCTTATCGAATGTGTGGGTAGATTGTTTACTCTAGCAACTGGGACAATTATCTCGAGTTCAATTTCTGCTGAAGTTAAATTGTTTCGAGTAGGTCGTATTACGATTGTTATGCTCTAGGTCTCTCTCATAATATATGGTGCTATAATGACCCATGTTTTTTAAAATTAAATCATTGGCTCTTTTTATTTACTTTTTTTACACACTTTTCTCATTAAAATTATGGATAAGACATTGGACCTCTTTTTGTATTTGGCAGTTCCTATCTTGTATGAAGTTCATCGCCTTCGTGATGGCAAGAGCTTTTCGACTAGAAGAGTAGATGCAAAACAAAAAGGAAACATTGTATTCACATTGCTGGCATCATTTCAGGTAATTGCCTTTTGCCCTGTTCCTTCTGAGCCATAATCTTGTCACTGTAGTGTAATATAACTGGCGACATCACCAGTTGTGACTGAAATTAATCGCAGAAGAAATGATAGATCTGTTTTTCTGTCGGTCAGTTTTGTTACAAATAACATATTGATTGAGTTAATGACTACTACCTTTTTGTATTTGAATAGTTCCATCAGTGTCTTCGTATCAGGAAATTATGAATGCTTAATTAATGAGAATAATCCATACTATGAGTGTCCTTCCTATAATACTTCAAACTTTACATTAACCGACTATAATCCTAACTATCACAAACCCTTCCCTAATTGCACCTAACTGACTTGACTACCTGAAGAACAGGTTTACGCCTTCATCTCTTTCCTCACCAAATTTCATCTGTCTCCTTTCGCCATTGATGCTCATCAGAACCCTATTGAACCATCATCAAGATGAGCCTTCATCAAATTAATCCATATTTTTTTCTACTTCCCCCCAAACAGGAGCCCTGCCATTTAATTTCGGCTTTCCCCAAACATTTCTTCATCTTTCCACCTTCACAAATATCGATTTCTCATCCTATTTCTTTCTCCATATCTTTCCCCAATTTATACCAAAACCTTTCTAAATAATTCAATTTTTCTCCACAAAAACCTTAATTCCATCCCCTATTTTTTTCAATTAATCGATTCACATGTTCATTGTTAATCATTTACTATAAAAAATTTCACTTGTAGCATCAAGGTTTGATTAGTTTTTCTGGGTTTGTTTGTTAATTTCATTAATTTGAGGATGATTAAAAGGGATTGAGTAAATTGATGTTGCAACGTAAATCTATAGTTACGAGAATAAGCTTGCGGATGATTATTTTAAGATTAGGACTATTGGGAAGGGAGATTTGGTAGCGTTTGGTTGTTTAGTTGTAAGACTAGTGGGAGGGAATATGCTTGTAAGACGCATTCATTTATAAATTGATTATTTGGGAAAGATAATTTGATGAGGGAGTACGATAATTTGGGGAAACGATCAGTGATGGAGGAAGGATGGGAAGCAAGAGACAGAAAAGGCCTAATACAGTGAAGAAGAAGGTTGCTTCTTTAAATGAATAAAATAACACATGACTGGTATTAGCAGGTAAAAAAGTGGACAGGTACAATTAGAGAAAGGTGTAGGATAGTTTGGATTATAGTGAGTTAATACATAGTTTGGATTAATATAAGAAGGGCACCCATAGTACGGATTATTCTCATTAATTAATCCTTTATAATATACCTCTTCATTTTTCACATTGATGGTGAGTTGGTGACACTGATTGATGCGATTGTGGAAGCGTAGAATAGTGTTTGGGTTTCAGTTTTTGTCCTCGTATCACTGATGTGATCTATTTACCACACGAGCTACACAGTGATTATTACCTTAGATTTTGGGTGCATTTGCCATTGTGTGGGAGCTTTCTGTATGGGTTAGTTTTATCTTAGTCTTGCCGTTCCCTTCCTAAGAAACAGAAGATGATGTATTTCTACCATATCAATCATGACACTGTTAAACATGTTTCTGTGACCTTATCATTAAAGTTGTTTAGACATGAGATAAAGCGCAAATCTCAGCATGCCCATGTCTTTGCAACTTGAGTTACTGAAGTTCAATAGTATCCAATTGGAATGAGGTTTAGTGTGACTTATGGCCGGGATTATTCCCTAGCAATTGAAGTACCTTAGTTTAAGAAAAAAGTGATAAAGTCACGACATCACGCTTTGACTAAAGTCAAGGACACAAATCGGGAGAATATAACTGAGACGATATATTAGTATTTAACTAAGGGCAGTATGGAATGTGCACTATTTTATTTTACTAGACTAAGAAAGAGACGATTATTTTGGGACAATCCCAAAAGGAAATTGAGACGATATAATTGGGATGGACGGAATTTAAACCATTCTGCAGAAAGAAGAGAAGGGCTTTGAACACCAAGAAGCAGTAATGCCATCTGCTCCAGCTCCAGACACGGTATTCATTTATCTTGTATGAGCTTTCTTTGGTCAACCGGAATTGGACAAGTTCATACTTGTAATGTAATTTGTTATGCAGTTACTATCACTAGAAGAGCTACGCGAAAGACGTATTATTGATCCCCGGCTTCCGAGGTGTATCGTATAACTCTGAGTTCTTGATCTTTTTCCTCCTCACGTGTTAAACATTCAGCTGACATGAATGTCATATGGTGTTCAGGACTTATCGAAACAAGGTGGTCGCGGCAAAGTATGACACTTGGCCCATTGATATACGATTTGTTGATCCAATCAGTTCCACAAACCAGACCAAGTCCCCTGCAAGGTTATACATGTTTCTTCGTGAGGAACTGAATTAAATGTAGGAGTTGTGCTTTGTTGGACGTGTGAGTAATTAAATTTATTTGCAGGCTAAAGTACTGGCTCAGGGCCAAAGGAAAATTAACAGATGATCAGGCTTTGCATAGGTAAGTCTTTGGGCAAATCGTTTGAGCTGTTCAATCTGTCTAGGCTTTGATGTTTAAAGTTCAAACTATGCTATAGTTCAATCAAGCACTACTTTTGTATGTACTAGTAGTTTCTAAATGTAGGCATCTTTGCTTTTTTTTTTTTTTTTNATGCTTAGTTATATACTAATATGGATTTTAGGGTTATTTCCATTGAAATCTCAAATGTTGCGACATAAAGCTCAATAGAATGCGTATTTGTACTGCCAAATATTATTAAGATACAGTACTTACTTTGGTTGCCATATGAAAACACACACACACACACACAAACACGCTTAGTTATATACTTATATGGGTTTCAGAGTTATTTCCATTGAAATCTCAAATGGTGCAACATAAAGCTCAACAGAATGCACATTTGTAATGCCTAATATTATTCTACCCAAAGCTCCAAAAAAAAAAAACTACACAAAGCTGAAGGGAGTGGACTACCTTGGGAGGCATTGAGTATAGGGTAGGGGCTTTCACTTCTAGCAGTTTCTCTGCATCTTGAATAGTAATTCTCTGATATGTCAATGTTTTGTTGTTGGGTGAAGTTTGAGCATTTGTCTTGTTGATCACCTTTAATGGGGTATGGACCAGCCTTATCTGTAAGGTCTTTCACGAGTTTTTTAACAGGCTCCATGTTGAGCTGCAAACGAAGGAAATATATTAAACTGACGAATATTATGTTGCATTTACAATCTGGAATTGGCTGAAAATTAACCAGGTTTTGAGCCTAGAACTGTATACTAAGTTCACCTTAATGAGAACAATATTTAACTGAGCTGAAATTTAAAAGTACTACATGGGATTGTATGGCTAATAAGTAAATACCTCTCCTCTAAAGCTTCTAAGGGAGGGAGTCAAAGTGATGCAACAATGTATAAGTAGAGGATGGGGTGGGTGTTCTTTAAATCTTTGGAGTTTGCTTGTAATGTATGTTGAGAGATATTCCATATGGTGTTTTACTCTATATATTTTACTTCCACCGTGTTTACAGGGAAACAAAGTAATCACTGGCCTTACCTTCTGTACTTTTGGCCATACTTGAAATCTATGTAAACTAAATGTGGTGTAATTTCCACACGTAAATAGTACCACTTGACAGTCTATGACAGCGTGTTACTCTAAATTCAAACCTGCATCTCTCTTAGGCCATGCTCCTTAAAACTCAAGCTTACTTCCTTTTAAGGGGGGTGCAATAATTACAACAACATATTATCCCTAAACTATGCAGGGACCTAGGAAAGTGCTCGAAGTTCAAAAACAACGAAACAATTTCTTCTTAGCGGGCACCTGGGCAGCGACGCGTATGTCCTTTTTCTGGCTGTTTTAGTCTCTCCCTAACTAACAAACTTAAGCACTTGAGATGCTCCCACTAATTCAAACATTATATGACCACCTAACTCGATCGACCATTAACCTCAAAGCAGTTCTTGTTCTAGAAGACCAACTATGACACAGGTACTTGATTTTTTTTTCTTTAGGTAGTAAATTCAGCAAGCAACACCCCATCTTCAGTAACGAAAGATCCAATTTGATAACTACTTGGAAACAACAGCGCATAATAGCTAGATGGGCTCATGCATACCATGGTTATAAGGTTCAAGCCTTCAAGGCGGCCTCTCTTTTTTTTTTTTTTTTCTTTTGCCTTTTTGATTTTCTTCTTTTTTTTCTGTTCCTTTTTGTCTATCTTTTTTTTATTGTCGATGCCCTCAAGGTCTCAAATGATGGATTCATGTTGGCCAATCCTGAATCACTTGGGAGAAATAGCACTTTGTTGGTAATGTTGTTCTTTCTGTATGAGCTCCCAAATCTGTAAATCAATTGCTTGCCTACATTCGCGCATATGTTGAGAGTTTAATTAATTTTATCCTTGTTAATATTTTAAATCCCTGTCAGAATTCCGTGCACCGTGCAAGTGTGTCCATGTCGATGAATAGGCTGATAAATCATACTGTTTCGAGTTATATTCTGGATGGAAAATGTTTAGATTCATGAGAATTAAGTAGTATTCCCTAGATATCAATAATTTAGCCTCATTCTGTGAAAAGCAAAAGAGTAAAATGAGGACAGTGAAATGGAGAGAGTAGGATAGGAGTTTATTCCTTAAGCTGCTATGGTGATAAAGGACCGACGTTAACTCCCAAATCTGTTTTTTGTTCCACAGATGCGTGGTGGCTTATGCTTCAGATCTTATGTTCATTGGCGTAAGTGCGAATCCTCACCGTCAAAAGGATCTGAAAATCAATGTCCTTAGTTTGAATCACACGTGAGTGCCTTCCACCTTGCAGTTATTTGTTGCATGCTTCTCTTGTATGTCATATCGCTATGAACTGGGCCTGAAAATAGTTAGTATTCTCAAAGTTTGGCTAGACTTTCGAGCATAATACTATATGACTATATCTGGGTTTGAGACTTGTTCTCATATAATCGCGGCCTTACCTGGGTCATTTTGCCAATAAATACGACCGAGTCTACCCCAAAATGCTGTCTTGGTAGCCATCAAAGCTGTTTGATTTGGTTGTGATGCCTGGGTCACAGCCCAAGTTTAATCCCATTGTTTAGAGCAAACAGTTATGTCGTTGCCACGGGGTATGTTATGGTTTATACCGGCCTTTCATATCTTTTAGTCATGTTTCCTATTTTCACTGCAATTTCTGAGTTTTAAGCTGTCTGCATTTCTCGTTCAAAACAGATATGTTGCATCATTAGTGACGAATCCTTGGAAAAATAGCGGATTAATGATTTATAGTTATGCTTGATCTTTAATTGTCAGGATGTGGTTTCATAGGCCCCTCAAAGCTGACGATTGGTTACTATTCGTGGTAAGAGTGCTGTTCTACACTATAATATACTCCCTTCATTCAGTTGGATTAGCTACGTTTGCTTTTGGGGAACTAAAGTTGTTTTTCGTGTCATTGACTTGTTTCGTACCCAAATTGGATTTGGCGATTTGATCCAAATTTCCAAAAAACTTGAACGGCAGTGAATCCATATGAATAGAGGGGTATAATTCACTTTGGTTCCTGCGCACTCGCACAAATGCTAATGTACATCTTGAAATGCAGATTGAAAGTCCGTCTTCTTCCGCAACTCGTGGTTTGGTTACAGGTCAAATGTTCAACCAAAAAGGGGAGGTACATTCCACTGACTACACTAATATTACCGTACCAAATTTTGCTCCGCTTTTTTTTTTTTTTTTTGGCGTAGTAACTAGTTTCTTAAACCTTTGGTCGGATTTGTGTCAGCTTGTTGTAACACTGGTGCAAGAGGGTCTACTTAGGGTGGTGAAATCGCCTCCGTCTGCCATCCGGGCTAAAATATGAAGTAAGACAGATTCAAGCTGAAGATAATAATAAGGTTTTTCAGAATAATCCAGCAGAACAAACCAAAACAGTGACAGCAAGACTCTATAGTACACATACAGCTGCCCGGATTCATATCAAGTACTGATTCTTTTTATCAATACCCGAAAATTTACGAGTAATTAATCATCTGTGTCGGTGTTATTATGATGTATTTTTTGAAATTCTAAGATTTTATAAACGATATAAAATTATCAAGTTTTTGTCTTTTTTTTGTTGTTTGATGATGTGTATATTCATGTATATGAAGTTTTCCTTTTGGTTCAAGATAAGTTATCATAACGAACACAAATTCTTATTTCAGACCG
>LHUT01001919.1:9569-19825 GCA_001412135.1 Silene latifolia subsp. alba
TTCATCTTCCTCAATGAAATCTACCCTTCAATCCAAAAACCATCACACCTCTCATGTTTCCTCCTATCAAGGCTCAATCTCGTTTTAACCATTCAATTATATTATGATTGGGCTTGGTTGGTCGATTTTGATCAAGGCTTAGCAAATATGATGAAGCTTAGAAGTTGTCGTGGACAGCTTCGTGGTTAAATAAAGGGCCGTTCTCATTTGCAGATCACCTTAGCCCGAACATTGATGTACTCGTCCTCGACCTTGATTTCGTTGAACCTGGTGATCAGCATGCTTTGTGCCATGGTTGAGAAATGAATTGTTGTAAAGTTTAGTTCTAGTTTGGAAAAGGATGAATGAATGGTGGAAAAATGGAATAAAGTTTGGCATATTTATATAAGTTACACAATTTTAGGTTTATTAAAATTCTGTAACAATATTATTTTTTTTTAAAATGATATGAGCGAGATTTGTGATTAGGTTAAGATCACGGTTGTTGCATATGTTTTATTCTGTAGAATATTTTTGCTTTATTTTGTACCAATTTTATTGGTATGATATTTTTCGACTTTATTTTTCAGTATATATACATTATGAACATAGAAAATACTCCGAATAAATGCTAAATTATAAAACTAATTTTCTTATTTGCCATTTTTGGGGTAAAATCCATCACAGCTTAAACAAAGATCATATTGATAGGTATATTTGTTATGCTAAATTATACTTTGAATATTGTTCTTGTTAGATTAATATTGTACCCAAATTATTCTTTCCTAAATTTCACCCCCAAATCAACTTAAAATTAGCAACTTCTACCGCGAATATCTCCTAAAAAATTGCGCAAATATCTCCTAAAAAAATTATACCGAAAATATGTTAAAAAATGATACTAAAAATATCTCCTAAAAAAATTTTAAGTTGATTTGTTGAAATATTCTACCGAAAATAACTCCTAAAATCGCGCACAAATAAACTTTAAAATTAGCAACTTCCTGTTTTTACGTGATCGCACATCTTATATTTTTTTTTCTAAAATAGAGAATGACACGTGGCGTTTGAAGAAGTTGTGACACGTGGCGTGTGATGGGGTGGCCGGTTGTTGCTTTAATATAATATATGATAATAGCTGATATCTACAAGTAATATTAGACGTTAACTCTTTTTTACTTACTATGCATCGTTAACACTTTACCATTTTTGACTTTTTCCCTCACAAAAACACCCCACCTCTCTTTCGTTTTCTCACTAAAACTGACAAAATAACACAATGTCAAACATTCAAAACTAATTAGACTTTAAGTCATGTTCTTTTGGGCTTAATTTCAGCTCTATTCAATTCAGTTCAACTTAACTCATCTTTTCGCAAATTAATTCCGATCACACACAACAAAACTATGTATACTAATTTGTGAATAACAAAGACCCATTTGACATTGTTAAAGTATGACCCAAAATAAACCCCCTAAAGTCCATCTAAACATAATTTGTACATCCAAAAGGATTACAAGCCCAAAACAATTGTCACAAACTCACAACTCGCAACCAATAAATACTCAAGTGTTTGTAAATGTGAAAAACCCTAAACAAAATTATCAAAGCAAGAAGAGCGCAGCTCTCTCCATTTCACCTTCAGGCTTCATCCCCTTCTCTATTATCCATTTCTAATCATGAAGGTTTGATTTTTAATTCTACATCTAATTTTATTCATGGGTTTTCTTCGATCATTATTATTTTAGTAATTTGTGTATTGTTTGTGTTGTTGAATGATTGCAGTTCAACATTGCAAACCCTACTACTGGGTGTCAGAAGAAGCTCGAGATCGATGACGACCAGAAACTGTGAGTTTTTATATAACCCACTTCTATTGTTTTAAGACCGTCTTAAGTTGAAACCTCTCACAACCCGTCTTTCATTTTATCCTTATTTAAATCGGTTGTGATTGCCGTACTAATTAAGTCGGTCTTAAGTAACTGTTTGTTATTGTAAACGTCTAAGTTTTATGTCATTCTTAAATTTGTAGAAAATGTTGTCTTTTGTGATGGAATATTGTTTGAATCTTATACGGATTACTTGGGTTTTTTTGGCATTAGAGCCTAATTTTTATAAATTGTCATTTTTTTTATACGTTGAGAATTTGTGAAATGTATTTTGGTTCTTGATTTTGCGCTGATCGATTTTTATGTATGCTTTGAAATTGGAGCTTTGTAAATTGGGAAAGGAAATGAGTTTAATCATTCTTATAGTATGTTTGTTGGGATTATACCTTAATGGGAATTCGTTTGCGTAGATTTACGATCTGGTCCTAGACTTTGCAGCGTAGGATGTAGTTTTTGTGTCACTTTTAGGCCTTGTTTCTTTAATAAACGAGGAGGGGAGACGAGGTAAATGAGCGGAGGGAAAAGTTTTCTATCATCCTCTGTTGGAGCAATTTTGATTTGTGTTGCTGAAGGGATCCTTTTTCCCTCTCCTTCAAATCTGTCTACTTTCATTTTGCTACCGGAACAAAGGGAATCTCTTCTGTTTATCTCCCTCCCCTCCCTATCCCTCCAGATCAACCAACCCTAGTGCCGGTTACTTATTTTTTCAGGCTTAAAAAAATGCCAATCAATTATACCCATTCAGCCTAATGTTCCCCTTTCATTATAATGCTCATCAGAAAGGGGAACATTAGGCTGAATAGGAGGGAGTATTATTTTCTGAGAACTAGAAAGAAGGATTAGGTGTCTAAATTGTGTATGAACTAGGTTCTTTAGTAGAAGTAAGTTGTATGCAATGGCAGATGCATAGTTGTAGCTCAACTGGTCAGACTCGGTAGCTTGTGTATAGACTTATGAGCATCAAATTTTCCTTACCTTGTGCTCTCTCCCATTAACTAGATTCATACTATTTGAATAAAATACCCCTTACATATATTCAACAAATGGTATGAATCCTGTGAATGAGAGGGAGTATTTGGCTTATTTGGGATTTTGTTTCCTTCCTTCTCATGTATGTTGTATTCACCCCACAAATTCGAATACTCATGTGATTGTGACTTACTTTAATTATTACTTGAGTTTGGTTATATTCCCATGGATGAATGTAATGTTTATGCTTGTTAATTCCCATTGGGTTTTTGTTTAACAGCCGAGCTTTCTACGACAAGAGGATCTCTCAGGAGGTTTTAGGTGATGCCCTCGGAGAGGTATTATCCCATCTAATTAATGTACATAAATACCGAATTCCAGAGTTACAGAAAGATTGATTTTATTTAAACATGTGTACCATCACAGGAATTCAAAGGATATGTGTTCAAGATCAAGGGTGGTTGTGATAAACAAGGTTTTCCCATGAAGCAGGGTGTTTTGACCCCTGGCAGAGTCCGTCTTTTGCTCCACAGAGGTTGGGATCATATCCTTTTCTTACTCATTTGATTTAAACTTTATGGTTACACACCAGTGTTTTTTTTTTTGGTTTTTTAATCAGTTTGACATTTCATTTTCAGGAACAAGCTGCTTCCGTGGTCATGGAAGACGTGACGGTGAGCGTCGAAGGAAGTCTGTTCGTGGTTGCATTGTAAGCCAAGACCTGTCTGTTCTGAACTTGGTAATTGTGAAGAAAGGTGAGAATGATCTCCCTGGGTTGACCGATACTGAGAAACCAAGAATGAGGGGACCCAAGAGGGCGTCAAAGATCCGCAAGCTTTTCAACCTTAACAAGGATGATGATGTTCGCAAGTATGTCAACACTTACCGCAGGACATTCACCAACAAGGCCGGTATGTTCTCATCCCGACTAATCATTGCATGTGCGGATGTGCATTTTTTCCCTCCTTTTCACTGCATTGTACAGGCTGTTTTCATAGCAATACAGCTGATTAAGCTGGGACAACCTACCGACTCTCAGTGCATGAATCATGACCATGATTAGTGTATATTTGTAAAGTATCTTAAGCGATAATGTTTGTTGTAGGCAAAAAGATTAGCAAGGCACCAAAGATTCAGAGGTTGGTTACTCCAGTGACTCTCCAGAGGAAGCGCAGAAGAATTGCATTGAAGAAGAAGAGGATTACCAAGGCCAAGGCTGATGCTGCCGAGTATCAGAAGCTCCTCGCGACAAGGTTGAAGGAACAAAGGGAAAGGCGTAGTGAGAGTTTGGCAAAGAGGAGGTCTAAGATTTCAACTGCCTCAAAGAGGACTTCAGAAGCTGCTTAAGTTTTTGTCGCAAAGTACCAAGTTGCAAGTTTTGGTTTGAGATGATTCGAATGTTTCTGGCATCGAGGTAGACAGTTACTTTCTTTTTCGTTATCTCTATTCCTAGAAGTGAATTGAAGGGTTGTTTTGTTTGTTTGACAAATACTCTTGTTTTGTTTAAGATTTGTCATATTATCTTGAACAATATAGCTAGCTCGGTATTTTGACTTTTCATTTTGTTTTGTTTATGATTATATGGAGTATTAATAGATGTCTTGCTCAATTTAGCTGTGTATTTCAATTTGTGCATCCCTTTTGAGCTGGGGTGCATGCTGTTTGGTGAATAGTCTCATTTTCTCGTCTCATGGGGCATTGAGTGTCGGTGCTTTGCCTTACATCTCCACGGCTATCTATGATCTAAGATCAAGCTTTATTGGGATTGAAGTTGGCTCTAAATGAACTTGGGATAGATTGGAACATAATGAGCTTTGCATTGTTTCAACCCTTTGGCTACTTTATATTTGGACGTCGTTACTGCTTATTTTGCTTATTGAGTAGATAACAAAAGGGTAGATTGTGCTTCTATATGGTCATTTGTAAGCATTCGTCAGGGAGATTACGAAAGAGGTAATCCAGTAGTCTTGACTGAGGCATGGTAGAAAATAGGTTTGCCCTTGGTTGGGAGAATAGGGCATATTTCCATCACGAAGGATTCAATTGAGACATAGGTTCCCCTGCGCTTACCTCATCACGATTTCACCCTGGGACAGGTTTGGGAACATACCTTTTTTGGTTGCTTGGTTCACTTTTTTTTGGTGGTCTGTCGAATTTTACTCCGGTGGTGGGAGAAATTATTTGTACTCGGATGATGCTACTTGATCAGATATTATTCAGATTCCTGCTGGCTGAATTGATATCTTCAGTTCTCAAATTCGTTTCCTTCCCATTTGCTGAAAGCAAATTCTATAGTGAACCTGTCGAGGAAAATCACGAATAGGGCCAAGTATTGCCCAACGTTGTAGCCTTAAGTTTTGCATAAGTGACTACGTAACCTCTTCCTGTGTTGGTACTTTGAGGGCCGGTTCTAATTGTTCTTTCAATTGTTCTCTCATTTGTAGAATTGTAGTGAAATGGCTTTGTTGGTATAGTCTGTTATAGGTGCGCTCACTTCCCTCCTTTTGTTAGCGATTAGTCAATTACCACCGATGCAACTTTTTCACCAATATTTTGGTCAAATGACCAATGAACATCGCGTTACCTTTGACGCAGTTGCATGGTACTGGCATTTTGTAGACATAGCTTAAAACCTCTAAAAAATCTCTTAATGTTAGAAATCACATCACTAACCTTTGACGCAGTTGCATGGTACTGGCATTTTGTAGACATAGCTTAAAACCTCTAAAAAATCTCTTAATGTTAGAAATCACATCACTAAGCGACGAGAGCTGGATCAAACCTTTCTTGTTCAGTGAATATAGGCAGATACTAGTCATTGGCCCAGGTTCTCAATGACGGGCAGGGTTGATGCTGTTCCGTCACATATTTACACCTCCCCTAAATTATACGGAGTATTGTTCTTGTAACTCATTTGACACATAAAAACAATCAACTAAATAGATGAATACGAAGTAAGAAGTATATTTTAATTAATTGATTAGAATTTTACAACACATTTTCCTTCATAAAAAGAATGAAATAATCAAATGTGACTTGCATCATATTAAAATTAAACTTTCATACAAATAATTGGCACACAAAATGCTTCATAGCAAAGTTTTACATGAAGAAGTATCCGGATCCCACATAGCGGGAAGTAAGTACTTCCTTCCATGAGCTCCATAGGCGTTAAAACTCGCTTTTGTATACGGGTCAACCAAAACCGTACCAGGATATCCCGGAAATGATCCCGACCCAAATATTCCAGCACAAGCTGATACCGCTTCCAAGGCCCCATCCGCAGGGCCTTGGTAGTATCCAGTATCATACGGGTTTGTTACAGCTGCAGCTAACACAGTGGCCAAATTAATAATCATACCGTCTACTCCAACGTCATTATTCGGGGCCACGAGTGGAGGTGCCTGTGGACCATACATAGGTTGATGGAACGGCCAAGCACATTGACCCGGACATTGTTTTTCCGGATTACCCACCCACGCGTATGGCACACGGGTCTTCTTATGCTTACCCGCCAAATCAAACCCGTGTGACCCGCACTCGTTCATGCAAAAATCGTTAGTTGTCACATCAGCAGCAGTCAAAACGATATTTATCGCGCTTTTACGTGGAAGTCTGGCTGACAAAAAGGCGAGTTTGGCAGGGGTTAGTACTTTTCCTAGGGAGCAAGTCTCGTCTGAGACTTGCTTCCCTAGGGAAACAGTACAGGGTCCGCCCCTGTACCTCCCTGTTATTTGCCACCATGATGAAACAGACGGCTTAGAAGTAACGGATTTCGAACTCAATGAGTCGAGGAAGTCGATTATTATAGACCGTTGGACCGGGGTGAATTTGCCGTACCATATTAGATTAACTGTGAGATTGCCTTTTAAGAGGGGGCCGTTATGGTACTTGAGAATCAAAGGCTCTGGTTGCACAAGAAATAGCTTACGCGGTGTCGTACCCGAGCAAGGCAATATCATGCTTGATAATTGTATAAATAAGGTCATACATAAGATTTTGTACGTAAAATTAACCATATTGATTGTATTTTTGGGTTTTCTTTTTTTTTTTTTTTTTTTTTTTTTTTTTGAGATTTATGTAATAAGGTTTAACTGTATAATGTGTTGGCTATATATTCGCGTTAGAAAAATCGTTAATATATTTAGAAGAAGTTAGAGATGATGTTTTGGTGTGTGATTGTGTGAAGAGAAAAGGGAGAGAGGGGGTGTATTTATATGTGAGGAGGAATGGTAATTGGTATGACATAGGGCAAATTAAAATTCCAGCTAATGAGTGATTTTGATTAGTATATAGTATAAATGCTATGCTGGAAATCATAATAGTAAAGACAAAAGAAGTTGCAACTTTGACACTTTGGATTATGATATTTGGATTATTATGACTAGTGTTGAATTTGTAGACCTTTAATGACTTTATCTACTTGCTGATTTATTGAATTTTAGATTGTTGTACAAGAATATAGTTTTATATCTAGTCGTATTAATTTGCTGCTCCTACAATTTAGAAAAATGTAACAAAGGTAGTACACTACTCTGTATATAACAACTTACTATGTTGAAGCATACTCCTTAATTATTAACGGCGGAGCCAGGATTTGAACTTAGCGGGGTGAAAAATTTCAACGGGGTAGCGGAGTATAAAGTAAACTTAAAAAAAGTTCAAAAATGTAAATAAAAATTTCAAAATATCAAACGTTCGGTAGGGTCGAGCGCCCCTCTTAAGCTCTCTTTTGATTCCGCTGTGGCTCCTTATTAGTTTAGATTATATAGTTTTTAAAATCGAAAGTCTAGAGAAACTATTTAGAAAGTAGTTGTACGATCACCTAATATCAAACACCGTTTCATCAAACAAACAAATGTTTATCTAAATTTTTAAGTTGAGATCAGATTTTCTATCTCATCTTCGTGTCTCATCTTATGTTTCACTATCTTTATCTTCTAACACAGTCATTTTCTTATAAGTATTTATAGAATTATTTCCAGTGGCTAATGCTTATATGTTAAATGGAGAGTTAATGAAATACAAGATAAGACATTAAAATAGGACAGCGAATTCGAACTGAGCCAAGTTTACTACATGCGTGATGATTAGATGGTATCGTTATAGGTTATACCATATTTATCGTAGGTCTTGTACAAAAAAATATAGCTAATTACCAATTAGCTTGTTGATGCCTAAGATATAGGCATATAAGTTTCAATGACAGAATAATAAGCAACTAAATTTGTTTTTTTTTTTTAAAAAAAATAGAGCAGAGAAAACAAAGTATTGTAAGAAGAAAAGAGGAAGCTAAGAAGAGCCAAAAAAGTGGGGTTGATAGACAGGCTGTGTGCGGTTTGTGGAGTGGGAGCCGATCTTTGGTAGACTGACTGACTATTCGCTTTATTCCAATTTGGACGGCAAAATTCGGCAAAATGATTTCAACGAATTAAGGCATTTCCTCTAATCCTGTGGATTTAATGACTGAATGGGCCTCCCCTTGGTTTTATTCCAGTTTTCTTCTCTTTTGGTAATTGGTACTAGTATTAGACATAATAAAATTGACACGATCTGAATGACCTGATACGAAATTGAGGATTTGAGCATGGCTTGTAATTCGAATTGTCCCGAACCAATATAACACCTGGATGTCTATTGCTGCCAAACTAACTATTCTCAATAAAGAACTTGGTAATAGTAGAGCCTAAAACGCCCCAAATCGACCCGAATTCTTACAAATCCGAAAAATTACCCAGCCCTGACTTATCCAACTCGAACCAGACCCGTTTACCAGGTCTAAGTCTAGTATGGAAGGTAGCATGTTACAAACGTATCTTTATTCTTCGTTATGCAATGTACTATGCTTGAAAGTTGAAACCCATGCATCCATACAAGATCAAAAGGTCCGTAAAAACAAAACAACAAAGATCGTTACACAACATTTACAAAATATAAGAGTTAAAAATTACTGTAACTAAATACAATTTTGTTAAATAGAGCAAAACAAACCATTTCTAAAAATAATTGCTATTACTAATGACACTTCGACGTACATTTTAAATTGAACAGTAAGCCTTGCTTAAAATGTTTGGCCGTTTGGGCCAAATAGCGTATGAAGTTTGACGACATTACAGTGTACGTGCTGGAGTCAGTCAATCACTGTCTAGCTAAGCCTTGCTTGACTATTACGCTAGGATTATTAGCCATGATGATCGTGACATTTTAACTAAACTTATGCAAATTGGTCAACAATTAGGGACTTATTAGCCTTTTAAGAGATAAGCTCCTACATTAATGTCCTCCACTTGTATATCTTAGGCTATATCCTCCATTGCGTTGCTGATTACATGGTTTATAACACTAAAACAGTATAATTCTTTGGAAACGAGAATTCAAAATTCCATTGGCCAAAGACATTGTATGATTGAATCACTACTATCTCAATCTCAATTAATATTATAGATGTGGACTAATTAATTTACAACATTTGATTAAGTCAATGAAATGTAATACTTCGTACTACACGTGAATAACTTGAGAGAGGATTAGACGTGATATTATAAATATTCAATGGTTTCAAAACAAGTTGGCATATCAAAAAATTATACTCGTACTCGTATTAATTCATCATTTTTATGGTTCGAGTTCAACTCGGAAAAAGTTATAAATTATCATCCATAATTCATATTCCATGTAAATTAACAAAACCGTTATGATGTGTAGATTTATTTTTCTAAATAAAACTGTGAAATTATAGAAGCAAATTATGTATAAAGTGTTTCGTTGTTGTCTAAGAGTGTATTGTTATTTAAGAAAGCCGAATATGAGAGAGCTGAAATGAGTTTAATGGAGCTTAAATAAGCTAAGTTGAACTGAAGTGATCCGAGCTTAGCTAAACGAGTGTTGAAATTAAGTCGAAAAGAACAAGGCCGCCTAATAAGTATAACGATAACGAATCGAGGATGTAAACACTGAAAACCAGACATCTCATTTAGCATTTTAATGGCTTAATTTATGTCAGGACATTAAGAAATGACTTATTCACCAAATTGTGAGACTAATTATGGGTGTGTATTAAGTGCTAAGTAATGGGGACACTGGGGACTACATACTTAAAGCTTTAATCATCTTAAGGATAAGAAAGTCTAGGTTTATTTAATTTGATTTGTCATTGAAGGACTCATGTTCATTGGATATGTCATTATATAGCATTAAAAGACTAATTATGTTCATTATGCTTTGGATAAGGAAGTACTCCCACTTTCCCGCTCATTTGTTGTCCTTTTTCATTTTTGGGTGTCTCAGTCATTTGTTGTCCTTTCTATTTTAAGAATGAACTTGATGAGTAATTTGATCATTCTCATTCAATTTGTTCCACTTGTCATTTAGTTATTGGCCCTCTCCTCTTTCCTTGGTCTTTGTGCCAAAACCAAAGGA
>LHUT01001920.1:3924-17168 GCA_001412135.1 Silene latifolia subsp. alba
CCATGAATTGGGCAACCAAACAAACCTTCATTTAGCTACTTCCCATGATTTTCCAATTCCTATGAATTTGAAAGGCAACCAAACAACCCCATACAATACTTAAGTAATAGTGTCCTCATAAGTCTCGTATTTTTTTTCTCAAAAAAAAAAAAAAAAAAAAAGTCTCATATTTTAATTCCTCTTTCTATCGATTGTAATTGTAATATCCTTGTAGTCATTTGACAAAAAGAGAGAATAAAAATAATTTGTGGTGAGATTAAACTTTCTTGACTCAAAAAAAAAATATATACTTGGTATTAAACTTCTCCTACATTTTGCACAAATAGGATTATACATTTTGTATGCGTCCCAAAATGAATAAAAATATAATCTGATTTAACTTGTCCAAAATAATTAATGTGAGTTGTAAGACAGTTAATTTGCGATAAAGTAGAAAAATTCTGTATGGGCCATTGTTTTAAAAGAAGCTAAGGTGGAAAATGAAGGTGATGGAATAT
Organism: Silene latifolia subsp. alba; assembly: GCA_001412135.1. Lineage (NCBI taxonomy): Eukaryota > Viridiplantae > Streptophyta > Magnoliopsida > Caryophyllales > Caryophyllaceae > Silene > Silene latifolia. The sequence continues at coordinate 4,422 of LHUT01001920.1, forward strand.
AATCCCACTATAAATAAAGCAGTAAGCCAAGCCTATTATTCTCACTAATCGTTTCCAAGTTGAATACAAATATTTTATGTTTTAGATGCTATACTATCTACACAATAACACAATATTATAGGGAATACATTGAAGTGAATATTATTTTAGACAGACACTAAACTGAAATAATAATAATAATAATAATAATAATAATAATAATAATAATAATAATAATAATAATAATGGGAGAAGAGAGAGCTAATCATAACAAGAATGTTAATGAAAAATGTGTGTTTGATTCTTCATTGGATTACAAGGGTAGGTTACCCCTTAGAGCTTCCACCGGTGTTTGGAGAGCTTCTCTTTTCATCATAGGTATACTGTCTACTATTCTCATCCTTTTTTGAGACGCACCGTGTTTTAGTTATGTTTACAACTCAGTTTTTCCTTTTTTTTTTTTTTTTTTTTTTTTTTTTTTTTTTTGGGGTGTTGAATCCCCCGGGCCTATGCATTCCCGCACCATCACATGGACCGACCTCTCAACTCCTGCATTTCTACAAGCTTCAAGGTTTAACCCGGCTACCACTGGACTAACACCACTTGGTTCAGTTTTTCCTTTCTTGTTATGTATAAATCCTTATAAATTCCTTAGCCGCTTCGTTTTATAGAAATGGGTATTAATTAGTTGCCCTAGGCATGTACTTTACAGTTACATATATAACAAAGTCTTGACAAAGAGTAATTATACTATAACAAAAAATCACAAAATTGTCTTTAGTGGATCGGATGGTTATGCAATGTTTTATCGTAAAACCGCTTTACAGGGGATCGATCTAGTACTGTGTCGTCTAATTAACTCTTGTTAATTCCATCTATGTCTTACATGAATAACATGATGCACCATATATTACAGCAATAGAGTTCAGTGAGAGGCTAAGCTACTTTGGTATAGCAACGAGTCTGATGATATACTTGACAAAGGTCATACATCAAGATCTTGAAACAGCAGCAAAAAGTGTCAACTACTGGTCTGGTGTCACTACTTTGATGCCGCTACTTGGTGGATTCTTAGCCGATGCTTACTTGGGCCGCTTCTTCACCGTCTTCATCTCATCCCTCATATATATCATCGTATGTAACCTATTTTCTAAAAACGGTCTTACATTAAATTATATATTGTAAAAGAATTGCAACACAAAATACAACTCGCTCTTATATTATTGCATGCTGCTGTCTCTTCGCCTTGACCTTTTGACACGTCGTCTACTTAATATATAATGTATAAAATCTTTTGTTATAATTAAAAGTGATCGATGTGTCACAAGGAAAGATGAGACACGGAAATTGGACATATAGATGATAATGTATTTGGTCTAGACTCTAGATTTAACATATTGCATACTTTATTATTACCAGGGTTTAGCTCTCTTAACAATGTCAAGGTTAGTACCAGGCTTGAGGCCATGTGATTCGGGGCCCTGCGCGAATACAAGGGAGATCCACGCTGTCGTATTTTTTCTATCTATCTACTTGATCTCTATTGGAACCGGAGGGCATAAACCGTCTCTTGAAAGCTTTGGCGCAGACCAATTCGATGATGATCATGACGGAGAAAGAAAGAAGAAAATGTCTTTCTTCAATTGGTGGAACTTTGGGCTATGTAGCGGCCTTCTGCTTGGTGTTACATTGATCGTGTATATCCAAGACCGCTTTGGTTGGGGTGCAGCTGATATGACGCTCATGATCACCATGAGTATAAGTTTAGTAATATTCATTATTGGAAGACCTTATTATAGGTACAGGAAGCCGAGCGGAAGCTTTGTAACGCCCATGTTGCAGGTGTTAGTAGCAGCCGTTGCAAAGAGAAAGGTTCCGTATCCAAACAGCGCAACTGAGCTGTATGAAACTCCTATGGAGCCACAAACTAAGAGGTGTCTTTGTCATACCGACAAGCTTAGGTATGACGCTTCTCTATTTTTCTCATATTCATGTTTAATAAAAAATAAGCGCAGCTAGTTTAGTGAGAATGTATATATATATATATATATANTTCGTGTTTGTGTTGCACGCTCCTGATGTCTGCTGCTATGGACGATACGTTTATTTGGTTTGTTTTTTTTTTTTAGGATCCCGTGCGAACTAAATTACGGTGCGAACCGTACGAACTAATAAAAAAAACCTTTATTAACGTCATTTTAGGCAAGTTACATATCCCCACCCTTATAATACGGAGTACTACTCCTTTCCCCTGTTATCTATATCACCATATCACACAAGAATCATTCAACTACCCTGACCCACTGTTTCATTTCATCATTTTGAGACACCGGTGCCGGTGCCGATCATCTCTAACAAACAACCAATAAACCCGTCGGAATCTGGCTAGTCTATACGAGTATTGCTGTATTTCGTACCTAGCAACACCATCGTTGGCCCACGACTACCACCATTGTCACCGACAATGTAATCTCCGGCCAAATAAACACTTTCCGATGCAACGGTTTCTGAATATGTCTCTAGTATAGCTGCTTTTTTGAAATTCATTTTCGTTTTTAATAGATCTAGCAATTAGTTTCTGGAAATTTAAAAAATACAGTAACAATGTTTGGTTTTTGACGTTTTGAGGAGCAAAGCATCATTTATTTCGTCTTTGACGGTTGTTGGTGCAGTAAGATAGATTGTTTTTATTTTTTATTTTTTATTTTTTTCTGATTAGATTGTAGATCTAGAACAAATGAAGATTATTTTCAAAAAATCGATTACACTGGGGTTCATGTCGGAGTATTTCGAACCACAAAATGTTATCGCCGGTCAGAGATGATGCACTCAGTGTCATATGTGGTGTCGGCGGCTTTGGTTGAACGGAAAAGGCTTAACGTTGTTGACAACGATCCCAATATGAGCTCGCTTTCTATGAGTGTATTTTGGTTAGCACCACAATTCGTCATAGTAGGAGTGGCGGACGGTTTCACCTATGTCGGATTACAGGAGTATTTCTACGACCAAGTACCTGATTCTATGAGGAGCTTAGGAATTGCTCTTTACCTTAGTGTCATCGGAGCTGCTAATTTCGTTAGTAGTTTGCTTATAGCAACTATATCTAGTGTCACGGGTAAGGCCGGAAATAGTTGGTTTGGCAAGGATTTGAACTCGAGCCGCTTGGACAACTTCTATTGGTTCCTTGCAGTGATAGCAGTGCTAAATTTATCGGTATATGTGATGCTGGCACGACAATACAAGTATAAGAGTGTTGAGAAAAGAGCAGATGTGGTGGTTGCTGATTGTTATGATCATGACAAGTTTCACCCAGAAGCTGCAGTATAAAACCCTAGTTTATATGCTATCCTTTTATGTAACTATAATATCGTTTGTGCTACATTTATGACTAGGTTATTGCAGGACAAGGTTTTATTCAAAAAAAAAATGTTCGACTATTATGTTAGGAAAATTGTAAGTGTGTTATGATAACTTGGACATCGGTTTGAATCGCACAAGAAGTGTTTCCCTTATTCAAAAAATAATGTTCGATTATTATGTTAGAAAATTTGTAAGATTGTTATGATTCGCACAAGTGTTTCCCTTTAGCAAGGGATCGGGCAAACAAACACTCTTGTTCTTGGCTTAAGGATCAAGAGACTACCAATAGAGTTTTTGATGTTTGCATTGTATTTCAAAGTCCGAGTTTCAATTATTTTTCCTGCATATATGAACAAACTTTTCCATAGGCATACTGTGCACACTGCACAATGGATAACAAATTAACAATGCTATCTACATGTTAGGAATTAACATTGACTGGAAGTTTCAGCTGCCGTAACACCTTCACGATAGTTGGCCGAGTAATACAGATACCGAAAAAGTCACCAAAAAAGATGGTATGAAAATAAAAATAACCTTCGACAAACGACGTTCATAGCAGAGTGCATTGCTTCTGTTCATCATAACAAAGTGATGGTCAGGACAACATACAATCCCACAAGCTGATGCAATCTTCCCCAGCCTTTGCACATATTTCACTCCGTAATCTTCAGATCACGTAAACCAACCGAAACACATGCATCTCCACCTTCGGGATCAATATCTTCAGCTTCGCAATCACTGCTGAAATCCCTAGAAAGAGAAGGAAATGAGCAAAACCTAATGAGCTATGATAAAAAGTAGGGTAATTCAACAAGAATACTCCAAACTATAAACCGTCTTCTCAAAATACTTCGAACTTCAATTTAACTCACAATAAACTACACTCTCCTTCTCGTATTACACTCGGGTAACCGGCTTACCTGTTTAGCAAGTCAGTCCCCTCAATCTTCATGACCCACCCTAGTACAGTAGCTACCCTTATCCTCATTCCTCACCCCATCACCAACACCTCAACCGCCACCTTATTCATCCACAATCACCTTATTCATCAGCCCCAAAACCCACCCATGACGACCCATCCTAGTTTCTTTCAGCAAGAAGTTCCAAAGTAGTCAATCGTCATAGAGGAAGTACAATCATTGATCTTCTCTTCATTAACCTTGAAGGAAACTTTTGGGATACATTGCCATCATCAAACAACATTTCAGATTTCGAATTCAGTGATGATTGGACAATGAAACATTGAGTATTGTGATTATGATTATAGAAACTATGGTACAAGAAGAGTGGCTAGTGCATATTATCGTTGTTTATAAAGCTAGAGAAAATCTTAGGGCAGATTAATTAAGCTTTTATCCTAGATTCTGGTGAGTGGTGATAGTAAATATGTGTTTTCTAGAAAGAATTCTCATGACCTCCCGAACCCTAAAGTTAAGATTTACCCCCAAATTGTTTTGGGGATTTAGGGTTATGTTAAAATTAAATCGGCTGTTGGCGGAGGGGTACGGCGACACTTTTGGAGATTTACGGTTATGTTAGATCTCTGAAAAACTGAAAATACTGCACAATAAGAGCTGTTCTGAAAACCGGGTCATTTCATAAGAAAGACCTAAATAGCAACACTTTTTCACTGTAAATTTTGTAGCCATGCCAGTATGTTGCGTAAATGAATTGTTTAAAATAAAATAAAAAAACAACTAGTTTTCAAGGTATAAAAAAAAATTCATAGGAACTCAACATATGCACATCTTACACACTCTCACAAAAACATTTAAAAGCTAACGTGTAGTATCTACCAAAAAAGAAAAAAAAAACAATACTATACTTTACTTCCATGTTCCATACTTTCATCCCCCACGGATTCCCTCTCCAATCTGCATTAGCTAAATTGGTATAACAATTCCCGGAAATAATCAAGGACAATTGCAGAACCGATTCGGGTTCAAAGGAACAAAAATAGAGATCAAACTTGCTTTATTGAGTGATTAACTATTTCATCGAATGGTTATCTAGGTTAAGGTTGAAAGAGAATTCCCAGAGAGATGCTAAATGTAAGGATTCACAAAAGCTAATGACTTCCAACTAGAAACAATCTACTTATGTCCCGTTGCTAGATTTCTGCCAATAACAGAATTCTATTACGCTCAATGAGTTGTTGCACATCATCCAACTCATGAATGGTCACATTCCTAGGCATATGACCTCCATGTTTCCTTAACTGCGAAATGTGAAGCACAGGATGAATCTTCGAGTGGTCTCGAAGTTTTAACTAGCAGGCAACCTCCCCTGCCTTGCTACTATAGAAAAAGTAAGTATTATGGGGAAAGCTTAGCATTTTCCTGCAAAACTACAAAAGCTAGTCAATAGAGTTGTAACTTCCCACACACAAAAGCACCAACCATGAAATGCTTGCCAGTTCTATCCCAAGCAACCTTCAAATGGAATTTCAGTAACTTGATACATTCCTCCCTTGATGCCAAACTCATACTGACTGCAGCAACCCTGCTACCCCCAGCAACATGAGGAATTTGGACAGCAGGAGTTTGACCATAAACAATATTGTATGGAGTGATAGTTGAAGAGCGGAGGTCGGAATTTTGACAACATTCTAGTATCCATTGAGGTTGCTTTAATTATGCATAGTTAATTATATAGGGTTAAGGGGGATCTATGGTCTAATTGAGGGGTTAATTTAGGCAATCTAATTAACCTTAATTTTAGTTGCAACAAAATTGACAGTTAATTAATCTTAGCTAAATTAATTGATTGACTTAGTAATTCCGACCTTAAGTGAAATTTTGGTTAGAATAGACTTGTTGTAATCGGTAGGACGTCTTAATACATAGCAACAGGCCGTTACGGTTGTTCTTGAGCGTTAATTGATCTGAGACGAGTCAGACGGCGTTAAGTGTGTCTTAAAATTAATTTATTAGATTCGTCTTGACCTGTTGAGACCCCGACAAAAGACCATAGTGACCCAGTGACCCTGGATCCGTTTTTTATCTATCTTACATTGTTTTCGATTATTTATTTTTAGTTCTGTATTCATTTGATTTAGTTAATCACGAATTCAATCAGCAAACCTGCTACCCTTAAATAGTCTAGACTCTAAATCACTAAACTAGCGATTAGATATAATCACCTCTTTGTGGATTCGACCCTACTTCCCTTGCTATATTGTTAAGTGGAACTCTAGGGTTTACTTTTAAGCTTTAACTAGGTGACACAATTAAGCCTGTCAATAGCTTGAACTGCCTGCTTCAAAATTTCAGAAGATATGTATTGTATAAGTATCGGAAGAAGCGATACGAGATATCGCAATAGCTCCAGGCGAAAATAAAGAGCAAAAAATTGGCCACTCATGTGGTCAATCCGCCAATAGATACGCCCTGGGAAAGGCCCAAGGTGTTTCACTAGCCATGTTTTTTCTTCCTCTATTTCTTTAACAAAAAAACGACTATTTAAGGCCGAATTTTTCGAAAAATGAACATCGCAAAACATTAATAGATATTTGAGATGTCATGGACTCATGGTATGGGCTTATAACTTCCCTATCAACTATAAAAAAAAACCCTTAAAAGGTGTAGCACAAAGAATGAAACAAAGTACCGATGAACAACGTGGGCAAGAAAAATAAGCCTGAAGAAAGAATAAGAAGATTCTTACATTATGTGATGTTCGTAACTACAAATCACTATAGTTTCGCCACACTTGACGAAATTCTTCACGGAATGTATTCAGCCGAGCTTTCAGATTAGGGGTCCTAAAGCTTGCATGAAGCACGGTGGCTGATGACAAGACAAGAGTCAGGCAAAAATCTCAAGCATAATGAAAGTCCTTGGTAATGGAAACGGAACAAAGAAATATTGAATTACCGAGAAGTCCAAATGAAAATGCCCATAGAACAATCATGAGACCACAAGAAAGAAGCCAAAGGAGAATACTCACTGAAACAGCGAGTACAAACAAATTAGATACAATCATACACCCCATCAAGATAACTCAAAATATCGTCAAGGATGACTCACAGTCTCATTTCCAATATAACTTACCAGTAGAAAAACTCAACACGAATACCCAACGACGCCGCCCACATATGTATATGGCCCTTTTCGCTGAGGGACGGCCACGAATTACAGGCCTAGTACATTTCAGAATTAAGAAGGATAAACAAGGTATTGTGAGACTTGGATACAAAAGGCTTCATTACACAAGATGAAAATGAAGCGACTTACGTAAGTGGAGGCCTCATTTTGGCAGCTAGATGTGGAGAAAACCGTCTCACTGTTCTTGTAACCTTCTCACTAAATGTACCAGCAAATTTGAGAAACAAGGATAACACATCAGTATAATATAGAGAAAATAGAAGGGAAAACACGAGAAATAAAGCATGAGGCAGTGCAGTCAGATATCATTTTAATAACAAAATTAGTTTTCCCGAATTGTAATACTAGAAATACATTAATCGATATGTTAGTCTTGGGAGTTGTGACTAGCTTTAATAGTAAGGGGGCGTTTGGTTGGGGATCTATAGGAAAGGGAAAGGGAAACAAAGTTAATGATTTCCTTTGTTGGTGTTTGTTTGACACAAACAAAGGGAATGAAATTCCCTTCCTTTCCTTACCCCTAAATCCATCTAATTCCTTACCCCCACCCACCCAAGGTATGAGATTTCATTACCCTTGTTACCTTTCAACCACCTTATTCACCTACCACCCACACTTGCGACCAGCACCACCAGGACGCCATCGCCCACGCCACCACTACCACCACCATGACGCCACCACCATCACCACCACAGCCACCCCACCACTGTCACCACTATCTGCTTCCTCATCCCTAACTCCAACACCACCGTAACCCGTTACAACCACCACCACCTTATACCAACGTTAACCCTGAGACCGGCGACACCTCCAACCCACCTACACCGGTGCCTCCCATGCCCTACAACCCCTTATTCTCATTCGAAATCCCCATTGTAAACACCCCTCAAAAGCCTCGAAAAACTCTCCCCCACCCCTAATAACAGCAGATCTGGTGTCTTTAGGGATGAGGGAGTGAACTTCGGTGGCGGGGGAGGGTTTTTCGAGGCTTTTGGGTGGTGCGGTGATTGTTTGAAACGGAGGTTGGGATGTATACGGTGGTTGTGCAGGGGAGCGCGCGCCGGCGATGGTGGTAGTGTTACCCCTTCACTTCGGAGGTCAGGCTGTTGAGGGTGATAGGCAGGGGTGGTCTTGGCCTTTGGTGGTGGTTGGTTGGTGGTTGAGTATAAAATGAGTGGTTGGTGGTGTTAGTTTTATTCCTTTGATGAACAAACCAAACAACAAAGGAAATTTAGGGTAATCCCATTTCTTTCCCCCTCTTTCCCTTTCCCTTTGATGAACCAAACGCACCCTAAGTCTCTTGTAAAACAGATTTACGATAAAACATTGTAAGACCATTAACAAAGTACCTGGATGCCCTTATTAGCAAGTTATGGTAGTTAGTGGAGGGGGGTAATTAAGTAAAGTAACTGATGGTTTTACAATAACCTTTATGTGCAACCGATGTATACAAGAATTAATGCTAGCTTTAATACAACAAAAGCTGCAACCGTCCAAGTGCTAATGAAGACAAAAGATCAATTTCAGGACAGTTCCAAGTCCAAATGAATCATATCTAAAATTACAAGATTGCCATTGACGATACCATGCACACAAAAGCAGGTATATTTTATATGATTTGGAAGCTGAATTTCTTCTAGAACTGTACCAATCATATATAAATTACTACATCCCATGATTTTTATCATCATGCCCGATCAGTCTCTTGGTATAGTTAAGCGGGGATCTGTGTATATTCACCCAATAAACCTGAGCACTTGCGGGAAATCTTGAGGCATTGAAGTGACGTTCTTGTATTATTTGTTGTTGTACAGATGATGTTATTGACTTGTTTTCTAAAAGATCAAGGCAAAGAACCAAGGAAAAATAAGAGAAAGAAATCACTCCTCATAAGTCAGAACTGTCTCTCGGAACTTCAGTCTAGTGCTTTGACTGCTTCCATAAACGAAAAGAGAGAGTACAAGAATGGGAGAAGAGAGAAGAATCAGATAACCGAGCTGGCCTATTGACTTGCATCTTCCCCTATTTCAGTTCGCAATTACCTTACCTTGGATGAAACTTCAAACCGACAACTCAGGATGTGAATTGTCTGAGCAGCCAACAGTACTCAGTGCCATAAACTCTTAACACTTTCAAAAAAAGATGCCCCTTTAGTTATAGAAAATAAGAGCTAGAATAAAAAATTAGCCATGAGCCAAAGCACCACCATCATCACTCTTCGCTCTGCCACCGGTTAGGGTAATTAAAATAGAAGAATGCAATAGGTGTGAGAATATTACTCCTTCGTATTCAACTGACTCTTTACATTTGTTCAAATTGCCTTCCTAAAAAAGCAAACGTAAAGAATCAATTAAATAGGAGGCTGTATCATTTAGTATTGCACACCAGACCACAACAAGACATTTCCATTCACACCAACAGAATAGCATTCATCCATGAAAGAAAGACCATCCCTATTAGAAGTGTAATTGTTCACCACTCTTTCAAACTAAGGAAAGAACCTTTACGAAAAAAAAAAAAAAAAAAGGTAAATACAAACATAGCATCATGGCTATCATACCTATCATTCAAGAACGCGATGCTAAGAGCTGTTAAAGCAGCAGCAATAAGTGCAAGCGGTCTTCTTAGAAAACCCAAACCTGTATACATAAAACACAGTCAAAATTGATAAACCCTAATTAAGCAAAATAACGCATGGAAAGAACTAAGGTTGCTGAATTGCTCACCAAGAATAACCACCATCAAGATGAAGTAGTTCGTTCGATAGCTGCAGTACACAAAATTAGGAAACATTGAGCATCAAAAACTTTCCGAATGTTCAAGTACATCATCAAAAACAGCAAAAAGATAATTCAGTGATACGCATCAAAATGAGAATAAGGCTAGTTTAGTCATTTATCTCTTTTGTTTCTTATCCCCCAGGCCGCAAGTCATGATAGCCTATATAAGGTCATTAGGTAATTTGTAATGATCTATCCAAAGAACTTATATGAATGAAAACTAGCTCATGCTTGTTAGTTATTAGAATCCAGGTGTTTAATTACACTGCAATTCTAGTAAAATGGGTAGCCTATCAATATTTGATTGAACAGCTGCATTTCTATCGTTATTTGCTTAAGTTTCGTAATTCTTCCCATTTGCTCACCCATTTTTATTTTGATCGCATCATTCAGGCATTCAGCTAATTCTAAGCAGCAGAAACAAAGAGTCAAAAAATAACAAACAAGAACCACAGTATTACTTCTAAAGGTGGGCATCATATAAGATGATACTGTACTTCCGTTAGCTTCATAACACATGCAATTTATGTGCAAATGAAATCTTCAAAATTAAAAGGGAGCATTAAAAAAGTTGAAAATTATTTTCCAGCAAATCAATAGCTGAGTTAAGCTGACACTCAATCAGAGTAGAAAATTTTAACAAAGAGCATGTTAAAGAACTCCCTCGAAGTGGTCAAAATATAAAATGCATATTCGTCTTCCAGAACAGAATATCCAAGTATTACATCAATCAAAAAGATGGGAATGAGAACGAAGAGGACTAGTGTCAAGTTACAGGGAAAGTGAAGAGCGTTCCGAAATAGCAAGAGCTAAACCATAACCTAGTATTTTCTACTCAGATTGAAGTTGAAGAAGGGTGTGGGCAAAAGAGATGTAGACAAAGAGAAAGCTTTGAAAAATGACAGCTTGACAAGGGAGTGATGCAGCTAAAGGCTATATAAAAAAGGAATATGGGATAAATAGATACTCTCAAGTCTCAAGCTACCATAGCTTCATAGTAATTTCATCAACAAATTTGCTAAGAAACTGTCATGTGTAGTTTTTACAAACAAAACAACAGAGGGATTGTAAAACAGGAAAAAAAAATACAGTCCACAAATTCCAGAGATGCAAATCCAATCATCCGATATATTTTAGCACCTATGTTTAACGATTCCCCACACATTTATTACATATGATTCCAGTGTCGAATGCCAAAAAAATTACAGAAAATAATTCCAACACCACAACTATTTTTGATTAATCACCACCCTCACCACAGCTTCAACCACAAAAAATCAAGGTCGCAAGTTTTTCTGACATTTCATACAACTAAATCCATTACTCGGTAATTCATCCAATTCCATCCATCATCACACAAATTTACCCACCATGAAATTACATATAATGATCTAAGTTTCACTGCTTCATACCACTATCGACATCCCTAAGCACGGCCCAACAGTAATCATTGCAAGGACATTTTACACAAAAGTTAATGTGATCTCTTATCTATTTTAGTAACTCTTTTAAACGATAACCACTTTCATAATTTTATTGAACATTTTGTCACTGCCAATGATCTTTTTCATTCAGGGAAGAATTTTGCATAATTAGTTACCATTTTAATATTTTAAGTGACCTTTTGCTTCCAATTGTGAAACAGTCACACCTTTTACTGATTGTAAAAGCGTTTACAAGAGACTTGCTGCTTCGATACACACCACAAGGTAAATAACATCATCATCTATGATCTTGAAATTGGTTATCAAGGAGGATATCACCTCAAAACACGGTCATGGACTCATGGTAACTTTTAAAACCCTAATAAACCCATAGCAACGTCCGTGCAAGCCTCTATACAACCACAAGGTAAAGAATAACATCATCATTTATGATCTTGAAATTGGTTGTCAAGGAGGACATGACCTCAAAACACGGTCATGGTAACTTTTAAAACCTTAACAAACCCACAGCAACGTCCATGCAAGCCTCTATACAACCACAAGGTATTAAATACATCCATCATTTATGATCTTGAAACTGGTTGTCGAGGAGGATATTAACTCAAAACACAGTCATGGTAATTTTTAAAACCTTAACATACAAACAGCTATGCCCGTGCAAAGCTTCACTACACACACCCTACGAAACTCAATAGTCTCTTAACTAATCCACCACGCCCGTACTCATCGCCATCATTAAATACAAGTAAAGCTCAAAGGCAGAACCAGTATCCGTAGTTAGGCTTCAAAATTTTCGAGGCGAGTTAAGCAACTAGTAATGCAATAAGGTAAACTCGAAAAAATCATAAATTTCAACTACAGAATTAAAAAGTTTTTAATTCTCCAATGCAACCGCCCCTGCTAGTCCCCCTAGTTCCGCCACTGCTTATCGACAATTAAAATCATCGAAAAAACATCATGATCACCAAAATTAACAAGATCAAATTAAACAAATATACAAAAAATAAATTGAAAATTAGAAAGAAAGGTGTGATGATTACTAGTAAAGGTTGCATTTGAGGCGACTATTCCATT
>LHUT01001921.1:0-14053 GCA_001412135.1 Silene latifolia subsp. alba
CCCCAACACCCAAAAAAAAAAAAAAAAAAGTCGACAAATTCCCAATACACATAGGTTTTGATTTACTATATAAACCCAAGTATTTTTCTCAAGAAGAACCCGACCCACCCGCATACACTCCACACTCCCACATTATTAGCTTCCACTCTATTCGCCGAAAACCCTAATTCTCACAGTTATTCTCCATAAACGCCCAAATCTCTCTCACATCCACACAATTATTCTAACCATGGCGATCGATTTTGATGAAAGGGCGGCTGCCCTCGGCATTGATCTATCTCAGGTTAATTGGGATTCAATCAAATTACCACCAGGAGAGGATTTCGGCATTAAAAGGTTTCATATTTACTTGTTGTAACTCAATTTGTTGGTATTTTAATCTAATTACCCAGTTTTTAATCCGATTATGACGTGTTTTATTACAGCGATGATGAGGATCTTAGGGAAGAAGAAGTTGAATTCGAGCAGGGGTTTGGGAACATTGTTGTTGTTGATAATTTACCCCAAGTTTTGCCTGAAAAGTTTGATAAACTTGAGGCTGTTATTCGTAAGATTTACAGTCAAATGGGTGTTATCAAAGAGAACGGATTCTGGATGCCAGTTGATGAGAAAACTGGCAAATCACTTGGTTATTGTTTTATTGAATTTAATACTCCTCAGGTAACAACTCTATAATTTAGTGTTTGTTAATATTTTGGGTGGATATGTGTATAATATGATGATTTTGTTGATGGGTATTGAATATATATGTGTTTAGGTTAATGAGAATTGTGAAGTTGTGTTCTTTAGATAATGAATGATTATAATGATGATGAATATTTATTTGATAAAAGAGATTTTATGATTATAGGTGAGTTATAGCGTTCTCTTAGTATTATAGTGGTTTCTTAATTTAGGGTTAGATGTTCTTAGCTTGAAATTATAGTGTTTTCTTAATATTTTAGGTGGAAATATGTATACAATATGTTGATTTTGATGACGAGTCTTGAAGAAACGTTTGTTTAATTTAATGTGAATCGTTAATTTGTGTCCTTTTGATTATGAATGAATCATGTTGATGGAGGATCATTGTTTTTTGAAAGACATTTTATGAAATTTGATGGGTATTATTTTGATGAAATTTAATGTGAATTGTGAAGTTGTGTCTCCTCAGGTAACCTTTTATTGAACTCTTTAATTTAGTGTTGACTGTTTTAGTTCAAATTTATAGTGTTTTCTTATGATTTTGCTGATGGGTCTTCAAGAAACAATGGGTTCAATAAGGTTATGTTCTTTAGATTATGAATGATTTATGATGATAATGATATTTGTTTGATGAAAGGGATTTTGCGATTATGGATTGGAGTTTTCTATGGTTTGGGTATGATATTTGTCAACTCTTTTTGGAGGTGGCTTGGTGATTTATATATAGAATTTGGTTTTTGACTTTCTGTGTATTAAAGGCGAGGAAATGTTTTCTGAGTGTGGTCCCGAATTTGGATTGTGCCCTATGTGTGGTATCACTGCTATGGTTTGTAGCTGCGTTTGCAACATATTTATGGTGGAATGTGTGTTTGGTTTATGATTTTAGGAAGCTGAACTTGCAAAGGAAAAGACGCATGGATACAGGCTCGACAAGGCCCATTTATTTGCTGTGAATTTGTTCGAAGATATCGAGAAGTATATGAAAGTTCCTGATGAGTGGGCGGCGCCAGAAATGCAGCCATACAAACCAACTGTAATTTTAGTGCCTGACTTTGATTCTTTTTGCTGTTGTTTGAAGATGTCATGGTTACTTATCTCTTTGCCTTGTACATTTGTATTCTGGTCAAGTAGTTACATCCATTGCTCTTGGCTGAAGTACTAGTATTATTGGCCCTCCCTCTCTATCTTAGACTTCTTTGTTGTGGTTGGACCTGATGATTTCTTTTATCCACATGCTATTTGTTATCTACGGCGATTGTACTTTTTCAGTCAAAGTGATAAGTGACTTGTTTGTTATATATTAGTATGTTTTCTGAGAAGGCACATATACTTAGGGTTTTGGTACTTGTAATGACTTCTGTATAGTTTCATCAAGGGATGTACCAATTGTTCGTAGAGGTTGATTTCTGGTAGGTGGAAAGCAAATTTGTGCTTGTGATATAGGAACCAAAGATGTTTCTGAGCCACCAAATCATTGGCTATTTTATGGAATTCTAGGTGTAACTCACTGGTAGAAAGTATTTGATTCGTAAAGAAATGTAGATATGGAAAACACCTGTATAGTTGAGCTTTGGTATTGTGCACAAGAATTCATATGCAAGAGATTGTAGGCATTTGAATTTATCTTAATGAATTATATTTATAAATATCTTGGGGAATTGAGCTGTAAGTTTGCTCATTACTGATTTTGTTTGTTTCAGGAAAATTTGCAACGTTGGCTTACCGATGCCAAGGCTCGGGATCAGTTTGTTATCCGTGCGGGGCAAGACACGGAGGTTTTGTGGAACGATGCCAGGCAGTTGAAGCCTGATCTTGTTCACAAACGTTCTGTATGCATATCTTCATGTTCTTTATTTCAGTTTCGTTAAAAGTTTGGTGCCCACGATCTTTTCCGGCACTGGCTCAGATTAGATTGTTAAACGGACTTAGTTGTTTTTTTCCTGTGTGTTTAGTTTTCACCAGACGTGTAATCCATAATCTTGAAATTTCAGTTTTGGACCGACAGCTACGTGCAGTGGTCCCCTTTGGGCACTTACTTGGCTACAATCCACCGTCAAGGTGCTGCTGTTTGGGGCGGGGCCTCAACCTTTGAACGTTTAATGCGTTATATTCATCCGCAGGTTAGTTGTCCAGCTAGCATATGTTGTATGTTTTGCATGGATGATTAAATATTGTTTTTTAATTTAAAATAAATGTCCTTGTTATTGCTACATGGTGGCATTTGCAGGTTAAGCTAATTGACTTTTCTCCTGGAGAGAAGTTTATTGTTACTTACAGCAGCCATGAACCAAGCAATCCTCGAGATACCCATGTAAGCTTATTTTACCACTCAGCCTTGCCAAATAGAGCATGATTTGGCAATGATTTTTTTACTTTTCAGTGGTTAATATTTGGAAAGTTTGTTGTCCCTTTTCTGATCTATTTTTTTGTGTTGTTACTAGAGGGTTGTGCTCAATATCTTTGATACAAGGACAGGAAAGGTGAAGCGAGATTTTAAAGGAAGTGCTGACGAGTTTGCAGTAGGAGGGGCAGGTGGTTTGACTGGGATCAGTTGGCCCATTTTCAAGTAATGTTTGTTGACTTCATCTGCCTTGAGTGTGATTGCTGTGACATTTGTTGTGCAAGTTTGCAACTATTTTGGTGGTTCCATTTATACGAGCAAGTATTTTTTGCGTTATTTGTCCATTGAATTTAGTCGAGTTCTGTTATTTTCTTCTTTCTTTTTATTTGTGGTGTTCAACTTTCATTTGTTATTCTTCTTTTTCCTTCACTGTTTTGCCGCTTATCAACAGTTTGTCTTAATGACTGCTTTGTTGTTTATAGATGGGCTGGTGGTAGGGATGACAAATATTTTGCTAGAATTGGGAAAAATGTCGTCTCGGTGTATGAAACAGAAACTTTTACTCTCATTGACAAGAAGTCCATAAAGGTGGAAAATGTTATGGACTTCAGTTGGTCTCCCACTGATTCGATTTTGGCACTTTTTGTTCCTGAGCTTGGTAACCAACCGGCAAAGGTATGGACCTTGTTCCTATTTACTTTCTTGTAACTTTGTAAGCTAGCTGTCACTCTGTCATTATAGTGGTATTCTTCTAACTCAATAACTCCTGTAGATACAAAATTATTCATCCAACTGCTCATAAAATTTCTATTCTCTACAGGTGAGTCTTTATCAGATCCCTAGCAAAGTGGAGATACGCCAAAAAAATCTTTTCAGTGTCAGTGATTGCAAAATGTATTGGCAAAGCAATGGAGAGTATCTTGCTGTTAAAGTCGATAGATACACCAAAACAAAGAAAAGCACATACACTGGATTTGAGCTTTTCCGGATCAAGGAACGTGACATACCTATTGAAGTTTTGGAACTTGAAAATAAAAATGACAAAATCATTGCTTTTGCTTGGGAACCCAAGGGCCACCGATTTGCAGTTATCCATGGTGATAACCCTAGGCCCGACATAAGCTTCTACTCAATGAAGACGACTCACCATACAAGCAGAGTCTCTAAGCTCACGACTCTCAAAACAAAGCAAGCTAATGCTCTTTATTGGTCACCCGGTGGTCGTTATATAATATTAGCTGGATTGAAGGGTTTCAATGGGCAGTTGGAATTTTTCAATGTTGATGAGCTTGAAACAATGGGTACGGCTGAGCATTTCATGTGTACTGACATTGAATGGGATCCAACTGGGAGGTAATGATATGTTTTCACTTTTCAGTGTTCTAATAAGTATATTGTTTTTTCAGTTATCAGACAAGATTTCTAGGGTTCTGTAATGAATAATCTTGCTGTTGCTGACTTTCTGCCTTGTTTGTCCCTTTTAGATATGTTGCGACTGTTGTCACTTCGGTCCACGAGATGGAGAATGGCTTCAACATTTGGTCTTTCAACGGGAAGCTGCTGTACAGAATAATGAAGGATCATTTCTTCCAGGTAAAATATAATTGACGCTTTTTTTTAATATCTCTTTGAATTGAATGATCTTATATCCCAAGCACTATGTAGTTATGACACAGTTATATAAGATCGTAGGTGAACCCAACATTTCAACCTTGAACAATGACCTTATGTCGTCATTATATTATTAATGTAATATTTGTTAAATGATATGCTTGTTCATTTAGCTGTCGGAAATCAGGTTGCCTTCTCTATTCCTTGTGTGTGCTTCTTTCGAGAAAGGATTCTTATAAGGATGTGTAGTTGCATTTTATCAATAGAGTTGTGATGTCATAAGGTCTATGAACTTGTGAAGGTAAGGTACTCTGTTCTACCCTGTGGTTTATGGTTTCTGTCCAGATTACTTCTAGAACAGTTTGTTTTGGAAACATCACTCTTAAAACCATCTTCGGCTGTAGTTACTGTGGAAATGCTTCCTAGTTGGTGATAAACTCAAAGGTAATTAGTCTCAGATTGGCTAGTCTGAAATTGACCCACAAATGAGTCATCTGCGTTGGATCACTGCAGGTTCTGGTCATTTGGATACCCTGTTATTGGGTCTTTTGGTATGTGGATGGTTTGTGTTGAGATTTCTTGGGGACATTGGTTATAGATAGTTAATCAGATTCTTTTCTGTGCTGTCACTCTCTGGCCGTGGCTTTAATGTTTTTTTTTTTTGTTGAAAATTAGTCATCAAGTCTGGTGACTTTACTTGGGTTTCTTTTGGGTTAGGAATCCTGGTTTTTGCAACCAGTGTTGCTGTATTATCTAAAGTTTGGGTCACCATTGTGTTATTACAGTTTCAATGGCGCCCAAGGCCCCCAACCTTGTTAAGCCCTGAAAAGGAAGAGGAAATAGCAAAGAACATAAAGAAGTACAGTAAGAAGTACGAAGCTGAGGACCAGGATGTATCCTTGTTGTTGAGTGAGCAAGACCGCGAGAAGAGGCGACTGTTGAAGGAAGAATGGGAATCCTGGCTTCACCAATGGAACCAAAACCACGAAGCTGAGAGGTTGGAGAGGGAGAGACTGAGAGGCGGTGAAGCCAGTGATGAGGAGGAGGAATATGAGGCAAAGGAAATAGAGTATGAGGAGGTCATTGATGTCAAAGAAGAAGTTGTTTCCTTCGACTACGATCAATAATGACTTGACCTAATCTCCTCTATTTGATCAACTGTTGCTTCATATGATCATTTTTGTTCACCCTTTTTCTTTGCTGTCTTTTGTTCTGTCTTTGTTTCAGTTGTAAGAAATTTGTTAACTAGAGTCACTCCAGTGGCACTTGCTTTTTACATTGATACAAGTTAAAGTTATCTGTATTGGATTTAAACCGTTTTCTTCTGTTCTTGGACTCTTTCTTTTTATGGCGAAACGGTCAATTGCAAGTTAAGTTTAGTGATAATTGCTAATAATGCTCATCCTTTTATGCCCAACGTTTGTCTTTGGCTGTTTCAGATTCTGTAAATTGCGAATATTGTTATAATTTCATTATGACATTTCTTGAAATAGCAGCCTATTTTCTATTAACAAATCGAATTGCTTAAAAAGTAAAGTATACTTCTAGAAAGAAGATGGAATATTGTATGGAGTAATTTGTTACTTGTACTCTTACAATATATTCTGTGTATCTCGAGAATAATTGATTCATGAGATTGATTTGAATTGTTATCCCCAGACTTGGTTATTTCAAATGCTTTCAAATCGTCGGATGTATGTATGTATGTATGTATCCAAACCTCATAACTAAATAACTCCGATATAAATTTCAAAAGACAGAAAAATTTCTTAAAAATTATATATAATGACTTGCGACTTGTGAAGTATTTTTCAGTAAAAAGAAAGGCATTATTCAACGACACTACTCATCACCATGTGAGGATTGTTTTACCAAAAAAAAAAAAAANNAAGTCTTACACTGCAAATGCACAAGTAAAGAGAAATTAGAATTAGAAAATATAATACTCACAACTTAAGTTACATCCGACTCAACTCCACTTTATTACGAAATTAAATGGGAGGATGATAATTTTAATTTCCTTGGTGAAGCAAGCATATTTGTAGAGAAAATAAAGCGGTGATTTTCCTTCTTTCATGTCTTCTCGGTCAAGTTTTAATTTTTGGATTTGAAGATTCGGAAACTTGCCAAGCATATCGATGGAATTCGTTGACCAAATTGATGACTTTATAGTGAGCTTTTTAAGGCTTGGTGTAAGATCGCGCACTTCGGTGATTCCTTCAAATACATATTGAGAGGGGATTGAGTCCACAAATGACATTTTCAGCTTCTCTGAACGTGGTAAGAAATGAAAGAGAGATTTTTTTTGTTTTTGTTTTTGGCAGCGGTAAAGAACTAATGAATTACAAACCTAATTCAGCCCTAGCTAGGTTATGAGCCACCTTATTAAGACGACGCGGTATAAAACTAAAGCAAATACAATGAAAATAAGATAAAAAAAACTCATAATATCCTCGAGGAGTCCCTTAATTATGTGATGCGGCTCCTCCACCTCAGCTATTTGGAAGAGAAGTTGAAGGCAGTCGGAAGAGACATCAAAATGGAAGATATTACGGCTTTTAGCCCACGAGAGAAGATCCCTAATGCCCAAAGCCTCCGCTTGTAAAGCCGACTCGGCTTCAAAACTTTTAGTAAAGGTATTGATTTTATGACCATCAAGATCGTAAACCACCCAACCCATAGAAACATGAAGAGTATGCAACCAGCTAGCATCAACCTTTGCCCTGTAAGCCCTACACTTGGCACCTTCACCTGTCATGAAGAAAGGCATGTGATTCTTAATATTGCGTCTAACGATACATTGAGGATCACACGAACCAAGCACACGACCGTCAATCTTAGATTCAGAGAGAGCCAAAGCCTCGATGGTCGTGCTGGCAGCATTGTTTTGGAGATTGTAGAAATGCTCCAATGAGAATGCAGCTCCTGAAAAGATGATATTATTCCTAACACACCAGATACTCCATAAAACAGATAAGAATAGTATGATAGAATCAGATGGGGCATTTTTGGAGTAAAAGAAAGAGATCCAGTTAATAATCCAGTCTCTCATGCTAACATTATCAACAAAATCCGTAGAAATGCCCAAAGAGGAGGAGGCCCATAATCGTTTAACCAAGGCACAGTCCCTGAACAAATGCTCAAGCGATTCAAAAGAACTTGGACCGCGACAAAGAGGGCAGACATAATCCATTATCATATTTCTCTGTTTAAACTTGTAACCCACAGAGAGAGTGTTAGTTAAAATTCTCCATACAAGAATCTTTCAGACTTGAGGTCCTGGTAGACGCCAGAGAATCCGTTTGCAAAAAATTTTAATGGTGGTGTTGATGCGTGTTCTATGTTTAGTAGTGCTAAACCTGGAGAGATGGGAACTAAGACCAATAGCATAACCGCTCTTAACAGTATAAATTCCAGATGAAGAGGGAGTCCAATAGGCAGTATCCATAGTGGTAGAGACACAAATAGGCATGGCATTAATTTTCCTAGCCCACTCCTCGTTGAAAAGCTCGTCAATAAGCTCACGGTCCCAAGAATAAGACGGTAATATAAGATCCCTCACCGTAAGACCGGTCATCGATTGTGGGGGAGGATAGCCGAAACTTGTAACCCACTGTGGGACTGACCCAGTAATCCATTTTGAACTCCAAATATTAAGATTAGACTCGGTGCCAAACTTCCAGCCTAAGTTTGGCAAAATAAGCTCAAGACCATATAAAATACTCTTATAGTCCCAAGAAAGGTTAGAACCATTTTTCATAGAATCCGGGTAAGTGAGAGATTCATTACATAGTAACTTATTAAAAAAAACACACGACTCAGTAAAGAACTCTTGGAGATTATTATTTTCCAAGCCAACTTACCCAAAAGGGCCTGATTCATACACTTGATGCTCCGGATACCGAGCCCCCCTTCAGATTTTGGTAGACTTGAGAAATTCTTACTACACCAGTGTATAGTAGTCTTTGATTTCGTTCCAGCCCACCAAAAATGCGACAACAAAGAATTGACTTTGTTCGCCACACTTACCGGTACTTTAAATACCGATAGGACAAAATAGGAAATAGTGGACAAAACAGAAGAAATCAAAGTTAACCGTCCAGCCGGTGAAAGGAAGATTCCGTTCCAGGAAGATAAGCGCTTCTTAACCTTTTCAATGAGATCATTGAAGATAGTCTTTTTAGAAGAACCAAAGTCCGCCTCAATACCCAGATATTTACCAATACCTTTAGGGTGCTGATTTTTGCAACACACATTTTACTCATCTCAGTACACGGTTGACAATTATACCCCTCATATTTCTCCTCCCATTTTCCATCTGTAATCTCTCTCTAATCTATTCTCTCTATTTTCACATACTCATTCTCCTCAATTTTACACCACCCTATTACCGGCTACTATTGTCGTCGTTGGAGAGAGGGTTTGCCGGCGAGCGTAGGTCACCGGCGACGAATACTGTACTGATAAATTATGTACTTCGTTCATAAATTATTCTTTACAAATGTATGTATTGTATTCATAAACATTCTAGATACTACATACGGTACATTCTTCCTCGTAGTTTCGTAATACGCCCAAAAAAATCCACGAATGTAGTACAAGGAAAAAAAAAATAGAAATTCAACATGTACTAGTGTACTGTGTACTATGCTCACCAATAACAAGACTACTGTGTACTAGTATAGACCACCGTTAGAAACAACCCCACTATGACTACTGCCTCGCCGGTTAACATTAATATTGTCTCGTTCGCCAACCGAACTTACACCATCACTGCTGTCTAGTTGCCCCTCTCTCCTGCACCTACCACTGTACCATTGCTTCATTACCACCGTATCACAAACACCATTACCACCGTGGATGGCGACGGTGACCCGGGCGTAATCACCACCAACAAACCCACCATACGACACTAATTAGCCCTTAATTAATTTAGATATAAACTCTAATTAAAAAGGAATAAAATTATAAGAAAGAGTCAATTAAATTATTAATATGGATTAAGGAATTAAATACCTAATCTTCATACTCGAAGAATTTTAAAGAGGTGAAAAAGATTAAGGTTAATTTTAAGGAGGTTGAAGAAGATTAAGGTTTCAACCATGGAGAGAAGGTGGAGAGAATTAGGTTTGATTTTTTTAGTCAAGGGTAAAGAAATGGAAAATGTATTATAATGAGTAAAAATCGTACTGCGAAAATAAATTACGTACCTTTATTATGACCAATTCGCAAAATTTTCATACCATTTCTGACCGAATTCATAGTACTACTAGGACTGAAAACAATACCCGATTTTTCTTCATTCATAATCTGACAAGAAGCTTGACAATAGTTGTCAAGAATATTCTTTAGTCTCAAAAAAGCCTCGTCTTTGTCCTGAAGAAAAAACACCGAGTCGTCTGCGAAGAAAAGGTGAGAAATAGGGGGCGCGTACCTAGATAGTGAGAAAGAGAGATATTAAAGATTGCAAAGGATTGTTTTCGGAGTTGAATAGTCCTAATTTGTGACAAGGTTTTTGAAGGTTTCATTGGGAAAAATAGAGGAGAGGACGGATAGACAAAGCAAAGGTTGATTCGATGGTGAAACTCGAGAGGTAGTAGGACCAGCTGCTGCAGTCGTTGTTGCTTGAACAAACCCTTTAGGCATGGTATAAGACGGGTTCCCATGGACAAAAAGCATTTGCAAGTTCCAAAGCTCGAATACGGACACGAATTCTCAAGTACCTTAAATTCATGAGCTCACAGATGGCATCCGAGATCCAATATCTTCAATAATTTAAATTCGTTGCACAAGAGTTTCCATTGAGACGATGATAAAGAGACTTGATCAGTATCAAATGATAGGAATGCTCGAATGGACGAAGGATCACAATTACCTTTGGATTCAATGAATCGAGTTGTGTGCCTATGAGTAGAAACTCTCCGATGCTTGTTACCAAGGGGTGAAGGCAAGGCTGACATTGATGCACGAGGTTCAAGTACCTCCTTATGAGAGATGACAAAAAACAATTCTCTTTCTTGGCCTCTTGAATGCAAAGATCTCGTAAGATATCGTGAATACGACATGTTTTAACACCGCCATCACTTCTTCTTGTCCCGACTTGGATTAAGCTCCAGCCGACAAGTTCCTCCACATACCTCTCTGCAGCATCTTCCAATGGCATGTCACCAATCGGGTGTACGAACCTCTCGACTATCCACAGAGCAATTAGTCTTGGGACCGACATCTCATAGTCTTTTGGGAAGGCTACAAAATAAAGAAAACACGGCTTTAACTCTGTTGGAAAACTAAGAACTTAGACAATTCCAAATTCCATTGCCTTGAAGCTTGTTTGAGATCATATAAGGATCTCTTTAACAAACATACATCCCCTGGATTCCCAACTGTATATCCCTCAGACTTCTTCATATAAACTTCTTCATCCAAATACCCATGAAGAAAGGCATTGTTGATATCCAATTGATGAAGAATCCAATTCTTTGCTACAGCTATGGCTAATAACAACCTAACAGTGGTGAACTTGACAACAGGACTAAAGGTGTGCTTATAGTCTTATGCCTTCAATTTGACTATAACCTTTTGCCACCAGCCTAGCCTTATATTTCTCCACAGTACCATCAGGATTAAACCTGATTTTGTACACCCATTATAGGTGTTAGTATCCGGGTGTTATTCTGTTCTAAGTCAGTGAGCTCCTTTTGCATGGTTGTAATCCAAGCAGGGTCATCTTTGGCTTGGTTATAACACGAAGGTTCATACAGAGAAAGAACTGCAAAACAAGATTTTTGATATGTAGAGGAATACCCATCTAACTGAACATGAGAGGTCAGAAAATTAGATGAACCATGATTAAATGTGGCTTCAGCAATCAAAGATGGAGGAAGACCTTTGCACAAATAACCAGAGTCTAGAAAAGATTTGTCTAGGCCTGCTAGATGTCCTGACAACAGGAACAATAGTAGTTTGACCAGTTGCAGGAACACCAACATCAATAACTACAGCTCCTGTATCTGTTGGTGTATCAGTTGCTGTTACTGTAATAGCTGGTGAAATGGTATTCTCAGAAAAATACTCAGGAGTAGTTGTTTCTTCAGGATTGTGGGAAGAGATAGGAGGATCAGAATCATCCAAATCAGAAGAAAAAGATGGTAAATAGGTGGGAAAAGAAGCTGAATGAGCATCAGCAAGTCCAGTATGCCTTTTGAAATCATGACTATATATAAGGAAAAAGTTGCTCTTGAAAATGAACATCTCTGCTTAAAATAATCTTGTGATGTTCTAGATCATAGAGCTTATACCCTTTCTGGCCAAAAGGATATCCCAACATTATACACCTAATGGCCCTATCTGCAAACTAATCCCCTTCCTTCTTGGCAGCATATCATAAACAACCAATTACTCTGAGATGAGAGTAATCCGGTGGTGTTTGAAACAGCATTTCAAAGTGTTTTCCATTTTAAAACAGTAGTAGGCATAAGGTTGATGAGGTGGGTTGCAGCAAGAACCAATTCTCCCAAAAATCTCTTAGATAAATGACCCTGTAGCTTTAGAGCCCTAGCTACCTCAAGCAAATATCTATGCTTCCTCTCCACTCTCCCATTTTGTTGTAGATTTCCAGGAACAGATTTTTGATGAACAATCCCATGTAAAGAAAAAAGAACATGACATTCTTTTTGCACAATTTCAGTTCCATTGTCACTCCTTAAAGTTTTAGTGATAGAATAAAATTGATTTTTGGCATAAGCAATAAAATGAGTAAATGTATCAGAAATAAATTCTTTGTTTTTCAATAAAATTGTCCATGTAATCCTTGCTAAAATCATCGACAATGGTAAGAAAATAAGAAGAACCATTGAGGAATTTGACTCTATAAGGTCCCCACAAATCCACGTGAACAAGTTCAAAAGGTGCAGTGGTGACAGAAACACTAGCATGAAATGGAGTTTTATGATGCTTTGCCAAAAGACAAGTATCACAATGAAGTGTTTTATTATTATTAATGCTTACAGTATTAGGAACAACATGCTTTAAAGCAGAAAGGGATGAATGACCCAATTTGGCATGCAGAAGAGCTACATCAACAGTGGAAACAATAGCAAAAAAGGATGAACTAGTACAACATTTATTTGATATTGACTTAGGATAAAACTTTGCTAAGTGAAAAATGCCTCCAACCTTCACTCCTGAACACAAAATCTCCTTAGTGATAGGGTCCTGAATTAACAGTTTATAAGAGGTAAAATTAGCCATATCATTGGTATATGGTCTGATCCAGGTTTCATGAGATGCAGAAATAGATGGAGCATGTACAGTAGAAGCCAGGATTATACTTGAGACTACATGAGCAGGATTTTGTGCTTTGTACAATTCCTTAGCAATAGCCTGAACAAAGGAGACATCGGTGATGGATTGCTGAACCTGAGAAGCCTCACAAGGAGTGTCATTAACATAGACCTCAACTTCCTCAACATGAGCAGCAAACTTTCGTTCAATTCATCCCAAAGCTGCTTGCTTGAGCGAACATAGGATAATCCAGCAGAAATTATATCACTTAAAGAATGCACAATCCAGCGCATCACTGTGTAATCAGTTCGAATCCATTCCTCGTAATTAGCATGATCATCAGCTGGCTTAGGATAAGTTCCATTGATGAAGCAGAGTTTATTTTTAGTGATTAACGCAGTTCGGATATTACGCGAACAATGAAGGAAAGATTTTCCAGAAAATACTTGAGGCATAATCTGAAGCAAAGCTTGATCATTATTCGACAAATGAAGTGGATCTTTGTAAAGAGACGTATACGAAGATTGAGTAGTTTCAGTCATTTTGATCGTGATGAAAAAAATCACAAATCAAGAAAAATCAGACGAAAAGCGGAATTGTAAGAAGAAATTTGATCAAATTCGCAAAAGAAACAAACAAAAAGGAATGTTTTACGCAAATTTAGATCAAAAGAATCACAGGAATCGAAAAATTAGCGGGTGATACCATGACGAAATCTGCTAAGCTTATGAAGCACGCCATTAATGGAGGTATAAAAGCTTCAAACTTAGGAGAAAAGAAGAACAGTTTACTCAAGATGTAAATAAATTGCTTATTTTATTAATTACTAGATTTATTGCCCGTGCTACTAAAAATTGTTTTTTTTATAAGTGACTTTGTGAAAAATGTAGTTATATTGTCGTAAGTAATTAATGACTTCAAAATTATGTATAATGTACTTTGTAATATTAATAGGGACTTGCTAAATCCCGCACACAATTTTACTTAATCCCGCACATTTTTACTCATTATTCCGACTCTACCCCTCTCATTTCACCCATCCACCAAGAGAGATAAATCAGAAACCCTAAAAAAAAAAAATTTCCCCAAAAATACTTGGATGGACCACCGGTCTTGTAACACCCCCATACTCCA
>LHUT01001922.1:0-29335 GCA_001412135.1 Silene latifolia subsp. alba
TAATTTCAGAAACCAAAGGACTTCAGTAATTAAATAAGTCTATACAAAATTATACTCGAATTGGTCTTCAATACTGTTAGGATTAGGGAAAACACATGCTTCTTCTACAGTAAACTTGATTATTCCTCACTACATAACAACACAAACAACAGTAAAAATAGTAGTGAAAGACAAGTAGACAACAAAGATGGTCGTATATATTGTTTTCTGCCATGACTTTTGCAATTACACAAATTCTCATTTGTAAGTAATTCATACTTTTCGTCACAAGTGAGTAACCTCTCACAAATGCAAGTTGGAGGGCAAATAAAAGGGCAAGTGGAAAAAGGGTCTGAGACACCTTAGCTTGTGACGGTCACAGACAAGACCTTCTGAATTGATTAAACTTGACAAAAAGTCTTTTTTTTTTTTTTTTTNNACAAGTCGACTTAGTCCTTCCTTTTTTTTTTTTTTTTTTGACGATTGGCAAGAAAATTCAATAGTATGGCTTAGCCCCAAGAGGACATTAATTTTGTAACCAAAAGAAAATTAATGCACATCTTGATTGGCCCCATGGATCTTGGTCGAGTTTAAGATTATATATATCGCGTTCTCATCCTCCTGATTAGATTATATAACTTGTTTTAAATTCTTCTCACATATATTTTGAAAGAAGTATAGATTTTAGGGAAGTACTTATATATACTTTGATCATCAATAGTTCAATACGCTTGGTGCAATTGTACTCAATTGTGAATAGTATGATCGATGTAAGAAAAGAGATTACGACCTTTTCTTTACTTTTTTTACTTAATTTTAGCTTATTTCAGTTCAGCTTCATTCAGTTCAGCTAACTCTTTACAAATTAACTCTTATTCCAACCCAGTTCAGTTCTTTTCAGCCGAAAAATCGAGACTTAAAGAGAAAATAAAATATTGTGAAAATGAAAAGAAGATGAGAATATATGATCAAGGAAACAAAAATGGCAACTATGGTACGTGAAAATTGACAATTGTTGTTTTGGGCCTCTAAATTAAAGTAAGTAAAATCATGGAACAGGATAAGACTTATTTTTACACATGCATTTATAAGCCATAGGACAAGTCTCAGCTTCCTCAAGTGAGGCACATACAAAGCTAACCATAACTAGCCTACATGGTGAGCATGATCCACATGCATGAGAGCAGTCGGGTAAGCTTGAACCCGCGATTTCTACCGTGTTCGGTCCGGATCCCTTGGGTTTTAATAATGCAGGTAGAGGTAGTCTACTTCTTGGGCTGCCCATTGTGTTGCCTCTCATTCTTGCTTGTGCAGCTCCTCGATGTGGGTTGTGAACTGAAAAAAATGACATTAATCGAGCAACATTAAACAGCGACACGGGTAATAATTATCGTGTCTCCAACCTGTGAGACGATCCTTTTATTAAATTCGTGGCTTTTTATAAGAAAAAAATTGTCGTATTCTATATTTTGTGATCCTTTGGAAATAAAAATAAGATATTATGGAATTATGCATGCATGACATGGTTTGTTAAGAGGAATTATATTATTATTATAATATTATTACGACTTTATGAGAACATATATATGTTGGACCAGAAAAATTTCTTGTTTAATGCTTTCGACTCTTAAACTACATACGTTAGAAATTAGAAAAAGTTACGGAGTATATAATTATATCATTTAAACGAATAATAAGAATATGGTATAATCAACGGAGTATTGTATAGCTTAACTTGAATAATGAATTAATATGAATAAATTAGCGAAAATACTTACAAAAACGAGGCCTAGTTAGGTGTCTCGAAGAAGTAATGTTAGGCAAGATAACGAGGACGACGAGGAGAACGACCATTAGAGACATTGAACACTTGAACTCCATCTTCAAGTCTAGCTAGCTTGTTGTGTTTTTGTTAATTGTAATTCACAATTTTGTTTTATTTTGTTCGTTTTAATTTGGTTTGAGGTACTTGGTTGATAGCTAGGATAGTAGCAATAAGTTGTAGGTATTGCCAAGTTTTGGGGACGAGAGAGTGAAATTTAAAAGAAGTGTGACGTATATTTAAAGGGGTGTTAAAAGAGAGGTGTGTGTATTTAAGCAAATCACAGACAAAACTACCATTTTGCAAAGTGATCACATGAAAACGGGTGTAAAGGTAAAAATGGGTTCACAAGGGTTAGACACTTTAATTTGTTGCAAAGCTATCGAGTCAACACTTGGTCTCTCTTATAACAGATTAACAGATCATATATTACGATTGAGAAAATATATATGATAATTTTATGATAAAAAGTAACAGCTTATTATAAGTTTATATTTACAGTATCAGATAATGGTTAGTACATTTTATCATAAAGTGGTCATATATAATCTACGTCAACAGCTTATAACGCATCACAATTCACAAATGAAGATTTGTGTTGATTCAATTACGAATAAATAATATTTAGTCTCTCTTATAATGACTGTATTCGTTTTTAACATTAAAACAAGTCAAATATTATCTCACCTGTGCGTATAAGACAACTCTGTTTTTTCTTATGCATTCTATTTTTGTCTTATCCATATTATTTGACCTGTCTCCCATTGAGAATTTGTGATGAATAACAATATGCTCTTTTTTACGTGATATTCTGACTCATGCAATAAATCATGCAAAATTGTGTGATTTTATAAATTTGAAAATTGAAAAAGGGTGGTAAAAATCAAAAATGAAATTTGAATGAATGAAAGTGTATAAAATTAAGGTATGATTTTATTGAAGGAAGTAATAAATAAAGTGGCAGAAGGGAGTTTCTATAAATATTGTGACTACAATTAATGTTCTGCCTTAAGAGTTAGTCCCGCAAATCAGATTCATGCTGCTACCAGGTCTATCATTTATTAGTTATTATTACTCTATACTTCAAACTCTTGTTTTTTTGTATTGATTGTTCCAATTTTTCATATTTAGCGGGAAATTTTTAACCGTCGTAAGATTAAATGTTAGTCACGGACTCACTGCCTAAACAGAGTGCTGTAATTCTCTGAGTATACATTTTTTATTACCAACTTAATATTACTCCGTATCATATATTGAATCAATTGTGGACTATATTGGTATTTTAAGACGAAATACTCCGTATCATATACTTCGATCATTTGAGATTTTGTGATGGTAGCATTTAGAAAGGTGAGTAGCCGAGCATGAAAAAGAAGGGAAAATAAATGAAATTTTTAATACATAACATTTAAAACTTCATGTTTTCGATACTTGAATTTTGTTAAAATTACCATATATATTAAAGTTCAAAATCATTCAACTCATATACTTATAATATGAGTATAAGTGAGTAACTCCCATTAATACATAATATCAAATTGACAATTAGTTAACTTCAGTTGTGTTTTGGCAAAGTCAACAGTTTAAGTGTTTAGCTCATAGCATATCCGGTGTTAATTGTGTATGACATTTTAAATCGTCTCTCAAACTTGTTCATCACACCAGTTTACCGATCACCAAACTCTTTGATTGATATATTATTGTTCTTACTCCCTCCCTCATTCATGTCACAATCATATTTAACACCAACTACTGATTTTTTATACACATCAACCTCAAAGTTGATCTTCTCATTTTTGTTTTAAGTCCACCACATTCTCTCATTTTATCATACATATATAAATAAATTATTTTACTTAAAAAAAGGTCTCACAAAAATTGAGCAAAATTATTAAAGATCGAGATGGGTGGGGCTGGGCTGGTGCGGGCAAGCAATGGCTCAGCCCTAACCCGGGAACCAAATGAGGGAGGTGGGTCAGGTAAGGATGTGCTACCCATGTTTTGCCTAGGGCCGGCCCATGATAGATATAGGCCGGGCCGGGTTGAGCTGGGTCAACCCGCACTTATTTCCAGGTCAAAAGTATACTCGTATCAACCTATACTGTAACTTTGATATTTTGTTAGACTCGGAAATCCGAGCTCGGTAAGTCAAATCCAACCTCATCAATCAATCTTAAACAATTACACTCATTTGTTCAAAACAACATTACTCAAAAACATGTTTTGAAATAATTTATTTTACATTACTTGATGAATTGAAATTCGTTGTTGGCCGACTGGTAGAATTTGGTATGACCTTTAATCTCTAGAAACCAATGAAAATCACACAAATCATACTTGATCGTCCACATCCTACTTACTTTACACGTTGATAGACATAAAACACACTATTTTTGTCTGAAATAATAAGACGACGTTTAAGACCATTTTACAACAAAATGTATACAGTTTTAGAAAAAAAAAAGTTAAAAATAAACTATGACACTAACTAGACCACGGTGATTACATTTAATTACAAAACAGTTATAAAATTCCGTCTTATTATTTTAGACGAAACTTTCCGTCTGAGACGAGAATTTGCGATAGACAATACACATACTTCATTTAGACCATTGCTCCATAAAATTCCACATACTCTAGCTACTCTAAATAAGTTAGCACAAAAAAAAAAACAACTCCTAATTAATTTAGACAACAATAATAATGGACTACCCACACGGCCACGTCAACCACCACCGCCACCACCACAACCACCACCCTGACGACAACCACAACCCCAACATATACCCACCACCACCACCATCCTTCAACCACTCTCCATACCCACCACCACCACAACCCCACGGCGGAGTCTACCCTCCACCACCACAACCGTCCTACGGCGGCGCGTATATCCAACCTCCTCCACCACAACCACATGTAGCACAACCACCTGAACACTCTTCTTCCCACCATTTCCACCCTCATGTCCCTAGCTTCATTGGGTCCCACTTTCACCGTGATGGTCCTGATAATCACGGGTCAAGTAACCATTCATATGGGCCTGAGTATGGGCCGGGTATGGGGTTAGGTCAGCTTGTTAATAAGCCAAGTCTTAAGATTAATTGTAAAGCTGGTGGTGAAAGGTATGGTGTTGGTATACGTGATGGTAAAGTTGTTCTTATGCATCCTGATCATACTGATCCTACTCAGGTTCGTCTCGGTCACGCTATCTCATTTTCCTTTTATTTATCGTAACCTATTCTTTTGATTACAGGAATTAGGATAATGTTTTAAAGTGATCAGTTGTGATCAGTCAATTTCATCCCTTTTTTTTTAATCTGATGAAAAGTCACTAACTTTCTAGTTTTATCTTTTGATGAATTGTTTAATCATTTACTGCACGTGTATTTCAATTTAATTTTTAAATAGTATGTAGTCACATTAAACACTGAATTATATCAACAACAACATCATAGCCTAGCGCCTCAATGGCTCCCGTAAATTGCAGGGTAGGGAGGTCGGATGTACGCAACCTTACCCTTCTGTTAGTAACACAAAGAGGTTATTTCCGGAAAACAGTGAATTATATATGGATTAATATAATATGGTTTAATGTTTGACACATAAAAACTGTTGGAATGTTAAATTATCATATAGGATTGTATTGGTATTGGTTAATAACTGATGATTTTCGCTCGATTATTACGATTTCTGTGGGTGTTGATATTTGGTGTAATGGCAGCACTGGTACAAAGATGAGAAGTTCAGCACAAAGGTGAAAGATAAAGAGAGTCATCCCAGTTTTATTTTGGTGAATAAAGGCACTGAGCAGGCTGTTAAGCATTCGATCTCTTGTCATCCTGTAAGTTTTTGAAAATTGTTTAGAATTTTGTATCAGTGGAGCACAACTAAGTTTACTTGATGGTAGAATGCAGGATTTTACTATGATCCATTCTCTTCTGATGTTTATATATCAGCTAGTTGCACCACTGATTTGTGGGTGTGAGCTTAAGCTAGGGAAAGTCATGAGGCGTGATAGTAAAGACCTGGGTTTGAATACCATCATTATTATAACTCCGCTAGTGGTTCCTTTAGATCTAAACATACACATGATTAAGTATCCCACATTCCTGATAAATAGATTAACTGAGCAAAGGTCTATTGCCTTGAATAATTTTTGTTCATGATGTAGATCGTGGATTCCGTTTGAAGTGGGCAGACTAACTTTCTTTCATGTTCATCATCTCTTCAGAATTTGATACCCTTTTTCCCATATTTCATCATGTCTCATTATATATTCTTAGCCGATCCTTCTGTGATGTTGATCTCCATATGGTATCAGTATCACCAGTTTCTACACGGAAAGAATATGATGTGTGTAAAGTTTCTCTAGAGAATCAATCCTCATTCCATACGGAGTCTGTGTTTTTTTTTTCTCTCGTTTATAAGACATTGTTGATTTTTTATTTCTGTCTGAATTACTATCCAGGTGCAGTTAGCTCCATACAGGCCTGATGTGTTGGATGAATCTGTGCTGTGGACGGAGAGCAGGGACTTGGGTTCTGGCTTTAGAACAATCAGGACTGTGAATAACATCCATTTGGTTATGGATGCTTGGAATGCTGATAAGGAACATGGCGGAATTCATGATGGCACTGTTGTTGCACTTTACGAAACTTGGAAAGGGGACAATAAAAATCAACAATGGAAGTTCTCTCGTCACTGTAAGTAGAATTACTAGTCCTCATTTCCCGCCCTAGTTGTACTACTTTTTCTGAGTAATCTCGTTTACAAAACATTTAATGTATTGCTTAGCGGAAAAACAGCAGGTATAGCTCTATAATCTCAACAAAGACGAAAGTACTAAATGATCATTCTGACTGTGGCTGCGTGCAGGAGTCGCACTGGATCACTGTGGATTCAAGAGGCAACGGGAATTGCACTAGAGAAGGATTTTTCCTTATATTCATCTTATTTCGCCCCAGAGTGTATATTGCTTGGTATAACAATATAATAATACGGAGTATGCATTGCTGCTGCGAGTCGACTGACGGAGATTCTTTCATACCCAGATTGAGTTTTCTTCATTTGTACTGTAATATTTATTTGGATATATATACTCTCTATTAAAGTACTGCGCGTGTAATTGTTTGCGACTTTGTGTAACTATATTACCCTATGTAGTAGCTATGTGTGCCGTTTCATAATTGTAGCCTTCGTATTATGCCGGGTTTTTACTGTGTTGGATAGGGGACTTATTGTTTTAGAAAATATACTCCGGTACATTTTTTACATACTTTCACTTTACCCTCCCTTGACTCGATGTAAATGCTTCAAGCTTAAATCGAGAATGAGAGCTTTAAAATCCTCGATCATACTCGAGCCTAATTTTTTAAGTGTCAGAAACAACGAGATGGATCGATCAACCACCCTCCCTTAATTACTTTCATTTCGCTCCTTTCATAGCTCGAAAATTCTGTTTATTCGTATAAAGTTCGATGATAAAATGTTCACCACTAACCAATTATTCTTATTCTTATTATGAGGCCAAAAATAATGGATGCATTATTCTCTTAATTATGGGCGACACTAGGAATTGATAGCGACAAATACATTACTCGTACTCCTATAAAACCGTGTTTGCAAAACTCAAAAATTTCATAAACAAAAACATCTAAGCTTAAACTAACATGGACTTTCTCCCTTCATACGGCCAAGTTGATCACCACCCTCGCCACTACGGCCGTGGCGAGGACAACTATCCACCACCGGTCAACCTATCCCCGTACTCGCCTTCTCTGGTAGGGCCCACTTATGATGACGGCCCATACCCCCCTCCACCTTCCTACCGCAACACCTATGATCAACCACCACCACCTCCTAGGGAGTACAACTCAACACCCTCACCCTATGGGAAATACCAAAACTATCCTCCTCCACCACCGCCTAGCTCATATGCTGTAGACGACGAGAATAACCATCATTTCAACTCAACACCCTCACCCTATGGGCAAGTGCCTAGTTTTAAGCCAAACTACAATACCAACACTAATAGCATCCCTAACAAGATTAACAACTATGTAAGTGATGGTGTTGGGCTTGTTGGGCCTAAGTTGGGCTTTCCTGCAAACAAGCCCAGCTATAAGGTCTACTGCAAAGCTGGTGGTGAAAGGTTTGCTGTTGCTATACGTGATGGGAAGGTTGTTCTTACTCGTCCCGACACCTCCGACCCTACTCAGGTTATCTGCCGTCTTTTGTTTCTTCAGTTTTTTTTCGGCCATAAGTAAGGTAAGTCTCCTGTAAAACGGTTTTTCTGTCCCCTCGATGTCTTATTTGAGATTGAATTGCAGCGTTGGTACAAAGATGAGAGGTACAGCAACAGGGTGAAGGACGAAGAGGGGAATCCTAGCTTTATTCTCGTCAACAAAGCCACTGCTCAGGCTGTTAAGCATTCTGTTGTCGGTCATCCAGTGAGTTTACACTTTACGCTACCTCTTCATACATGCCTTCCTTTGTTATCTTCATGCTAGTGATTTTAAACGTAAGTCTGACTGTCTAAACAAGAAGCAAAGACATCGAAGCCAAAACGATCCAATCTTGAGTAAATCCTATCGCGATACTCTTCATACCCATTGCGCAACCAGAACATCATTACAGGTCTACAGCAACTGAATTAGTCGAAACTGAATGCAACTAGCCCACTTCATTTACTATGACAAGTTCAATTAACAGTCAAAAACGGAAGGCCGAAACAAATTAAGGTTCAACACAAAACCCTGAAGGCAAACCCAAGACCTCATGACAACTATCAAGTACAACTTCTTCCGCTATACAAATAAGAACCAAGAGTACAGCCTAACAATTCGTATTAAATCCATATACTTGACTCTACCTGACATTTGATCGTTTCCGGTTGTTCATGCTTATTTTGTTCTGGATATGATTTTAAAAGTCTGTCCTCAAATGATGCATTTTCCTTTCTTGCAACTGTTCTCCAGGTGCAATTGATCCCCTACAAGCCAGATGTTATGGACGGATCGATCCTGTGGACAGAAAGCAAGGATCTGGGCTCCGGTTTCAGAACAATAAGACCAGTGAATAATGTTAGGTTGGTTATGGACGCCTGGAATGCTGATAAAGATCACGGTGGAATCCATGACGGAACGATTGTTGCTGTTTACAAGTGCTGGAAGGGAGACAATCAGAATCAGCAATGGAAGCTCGTCCCTTACTGTAAGTCTTTTAGTTTGAAATTCGAGACCTGTACTTCTCTGAGTGATCCTTAAAACTCTCTTAAACTATATATGCAACTCATCATATCTGCCTTTGGTCATATGCAGGAGATCTCAAACTTGGCGTGATTCTTCTGCAGAGTCAGAAGCAATGCAATTGAGAATCTATTACTAGTGTGTACTAAATATTACGGAGTATGTAATAATGTGTGCATCAGTATCAACTGTTGCTCCCGCAAACAATAGAGTTTGACTGTACCTGTACGGTTGTACTATTCCAAGTATCAATGCAAGACGGCATTATTAGCCAGTACATACATGTTGGGAAAGGGAAGGGCATGGCGTGCTAATAATTTGCAAAGATATCATGGACTACTACAACATAAAAATAAAAAAATAAAAAAATTGACGACAATGTACGCCTATATAGCCAAATGGCTTAAAAATTGCAAACAACAGATTATGGAAAGTGCCAAACATTGGTAACCACCGGGAAAGCCATCTTGTTAGGTCGAATTAGACTGAAATTACTTAAATAAAGAGACAAATCATGCATAATTCTATTGACAGAGATGTGAATGCCCGTGACCAATGTGGAGGGCGCGAAACCTGGCAGGGGCTTTTTTTTAGTCCAGAAAAAGACATAACTAAATCAAACCAACCTTACCCTTAACCCTTGTTTCCGGATGACCCATAATAAAGATGAACGACTGCAATTTCAGAATAAAAAGAACATGAATTATTTTCTTTGAATCGATTCTACCAACATGCTCCATGATCATCATGCTCAAGCCTAATTTTTGTTAAAAATTAAAAGACAGGTCACCTAGCTTTTGAGGTGTTCCATATACACGATTACACGGTTCCTAATATAACGCCTCTACTTGAAGTAAGGTAAAAGAGTAACATGCATACAAATTTTTCAGATTTATTACTAGAGTGACCTAAACTAATAAAAACTGCAGAAAATTATTTCGGATAGATGTCAAAAGCAAATACCATCGAACTATACTATCTTTTCGCTCCTTTCATGACTAGCAAAATTATTCTTATTCCTATTACTGTATATTCTACGAGAAAATGCTCTCTACTGACGAACTATTCTTATTCCAATTATGAGGTTAAAATGCAGGATGTATTATGCTCTTAATTACCTTTCGTGTCAATGATTTCTCTTTTAGTGCAGAATTATCAATATTACTCGTACTAATAAATTATGTGCGACGCTAGTAAATGATGGCGACAAATGACTACTATAAAAATCAAGTTTTCAGCTTCACACATTGCACCTATCCCACGCTGGCTCACTACCAAAACCCGAAGCTCAAACAAACACGGAGTCCTCTCTGCATATGACCAATTTGGTCACCCTCTCCAACCGCTACC
Organism: Silene latifolia subsp. alba; assembly: GCA_001412135.1. Taxonomy (NCBI): domain Eukaryota; kingdom Viridiplantae; phylum Streptophyta; class Magnoliopsida; order Caryophyllales; family Caryophyllaceae; genus Silene; species Silene latifolia. The sequence continues at coordinate 10,402 of LHUT01001922.1, forward strand.
CTCTAAGCTAGCCATGTACACCACCGTGCCCAGAAAGTCGATCGAGCGTGTATTAAATATGGTTATGATTTTAGTACGGAACATATGACACCAGCAATCTACTCGTAAAATTTGGAACAGTTCCAAAATTATGCCCCATAAGTCGTCCTTCAAATTCCCTCTTCCAAAGGGCTATCCTAGGGGGCAATCATGTCAGAATAAGATTACACGCTATCGAGAATTAAGGTATACTTAGGCTTAGACGGTGGTCCCACTTTCTCGCGTAAAAACGATCAAAATTCGAACACGCGACAATTCCCTAGTGGCCTTATTGAGCGGCTCACTTCCATACTAAAGTCTACTTTTGCAGGAGAAGGGTGGATTGTAAGCGTAGACGACCTGGAAGAAATAATCGGTAGGCACGTATGGGACAAGTATAGGTTCACGGGAACTTGTCTGGTACCATCTATAGCAAAAATGAATCTCAAGTTCTTTACTTTATCAACAATAACTCATAACAGGCCCAAGTAGTGTACCATATGAGTGCCTAAGTCTGGCAGCACATGTGGTGTTTCAATTCATTGTGATCCTACTAAGGAAACACCCATAAATCATACTGTAGTACTTTCAACAAGTTCTGTATAAAGAGAACAAAACAGAAAAATATCGACTTACCTTTTCGAGTCAAAGTATCACTGGAAAAATCTTTTGCTACAACGTGCAGATCCTTCTTCCTCATACTCAAATTTAGTGGCGCACATTGTCTCAAAATCAGGACTAGATGCTAGAAGTGAACCGCCTCGCCAAACACCTAATATAGGACTACAGAAAAATACTATCAGGTGAAGAAGTTAAGGTATAGTATATATGAGAATTTGGTTTTAGTGAAATAAGAAAATTACTCTTCTTGAGTGGTTATTTTCACTTGGTAATCATCAGGAACCAGAGGCCGGAGCTCCTGTTCTCTGCGATGAAGGTAACAATTTAAGCTTCAAATGGCTGTATTCAACCTTAACCATATCAACTACGAGGCATGACTAATACAGGAACTTACAATCTTTTGGCAAAATGAGGGAATAATGTGCTCCCACCAGTCAGAATGATGCTGTAAAAGAATTGTTAGGAAATAAGTCAAAAGATATGAAAGTTAAATATGCATATGAAATGTAAAATTTGCACTTCAGCGGCAACCTTTCATAGAGCACGGGATGAAGAAGAGGGTGACAAGCATTTACAGAACGAACAATGCATTCTGCTAGTCCTGCTTCATTCATTCCTGCCGAAAGTCAAGCACCAAAGATTTTGAAGTCTACGAAATTATTAAAACACCGAAGACTAATAGCAAGTAAAAGGTTAAGACCTGTCCGCTCCCATATTATGAAGCCTCAAAAGAGAGAAAGTACCCAACCATATATTATCACCGTATATCGACAATAGATGAAAACTACATTAAAGTGCCATGTTCAATCACGGATCGATCAGAGAAGTCAGATTACCAAAAAGTACATCATGACATTTCATCATATGGTGGCCAACTTAAGTCCCAATACTTGGAACTTGGAAGTTGGAAAGGAGAAATTGTAGTTTTCCTTTTGACCCTCTAACATATAGCAAAAACTCGGTTTTTCTTTTAGGCCACAATTTAGAAATACTCCAAACTCAACATGATATAAGAAAGGTATACAGAGATACAGACCTAAATCAGCAGGACGGAAGATCATCTCCGGGACAAGAAAACGCTCATTTGTCAAATTAATTTCCTGTCACCATCAAGATAAACATTACTGTGTGTATAACAAAGGACAAGAAGTTTATTTACAAGACATGGACAATGAATATGTAAATACATTTTTAGACAGATCGATTTTCTTTCTGCCATTTGACATTTCCTCATCTTCGTCCACATCCATATCTTCTTTCTCATTCATGGGGAAGTCTGGAACTCCATCATATACACTACGATACCTCTGTGCTTCATTCACGTCTTTCACAAACCCCTTTGTATGTGTAATACCATCAGGAAGAACATATGTGCATTTGAACAGATTATCCTTCCCAGGCTTCCTAAACGAACGAACACATCAGCTAAATTTAAAAATCCACATTACAAACGCACTAGGTGGAAATGAAGGTAACATAAGTAGGTGGAATTGAAGGTAACATAAGTATCATCATTGTCATCAAACAATCAACCATCTCCAAACATACATACAACAAATAAGCGAAACCCATCAAAAAAATCAAATACCATACAACAAAACACCATTCTTTTCTTGCAATCAGTGGCGGAACTAAAGGGAACTACCACTAAACACCCCACCCCTCACCAAAAACTAATGACAAAATTTCGATTTTTTTCTAGTTTTCCTTACTCCACTAATAATCTGCCCCCCCTAATTGTAAATCCTAGTTCCGCCACTGCTTTCAATCATCAAATTCTAAAAAGTTTCCGTTTTTTGCGAAATTTTAACAATCAAAACAACACCCAATTCATTTCTTATCATTAACAACCAGTAACCAGCAGAAAAACCAGAAAGAATAGCTAAAAGAACAGACCTAGCAATCTGCAAATCGCGAGGAACATCAGTAGAAACAAAGCAAAGCTTCTCCTTAACATGATCAATAAGCAAAGTCTCATCCATAACATTAACAGACCTATAAGAAACCAACTCCTTCAAATAATTAGTAAGCGCTTTACCCCCCAAATCAAGCCTTCTAACCCCATAATTAAGCGTAAAATTCTGAAACACCGGCGTACAATGCGTAAAAGAAAACCCACAATCAACCACCAAACTACATTGCGACCTCGACACAACCCCATCCGGATTCCTACTCGCTTCATATAAATGAACAAGCGAGGCCGAATCCGACACAAAGCAGGACCGAAACCCGAAATCCTCGAATACGAGTTCGAATAACGGGCGACGGAGGGAAGGGGAGAGGGAGAGGGAGAAGGGTGGTTGGGTTAGTAAGAGTGATGACGTGTCAGGTGGGGTTGAAGGGAGATGGGTTTTGAAGAGGTGGGCCCAGATGTCGCGTTGGAGGTCGGGATTGGTTAGGTAACCGCGGTCTAAAGGGCGGCGGAGGGTTAGGGAAGTGGGGTCTACTGCGGTGATTTCGTCGGCGATTAGGGTTTTTTTGAAGGAGGTTGAACGGGCGGTGGAGTTAGGGACGACGGCGGTTGGGTCGCGTTCGCCGCCGATGCCGAGTTTGATGTAACCGCCGCCGTTGTCTAAGACTATTACTGTTGGGGACGACGACATTTTGGGTTTTGTGATTTTGCGTCACAGTTAGTGTTAGTAGGCCTCAACGGTAAAGTCGCACTTATTTATAGTTGAAAAATTCTCGTGTCGTCCGGAGGCCCGTCCTCCTTGCCACTAAAGGCAATCTACCTAATGATATACTATTATAATGGGTTTAGGCGTAGGGAGCACGGTCCTCCTGGAAGACTGAAGAATTTTCCATTTATAGTTATACACTTATACATCCCGAGTCCCGACTATCCTATCGGCTTGGATTATCTCGAGTTCAGGTTTTTTGGCTTATTATTAACTAGTTTTTTTAGGGAAATGATTAATTTGCAGCAATAAAAATTTAGGTTGTGCCAGTTCAGATTACGAGTCCTCAGGTTTAGGTATCTACTCGGGTAATTCGACAGGACAGTTTTGCTAGGTCTAATTTCAAGCATATGGTAGAAAACCGTTTAATTGCATTTTTTTTCGACAATTGGTTTAATTGCATTTGAGTTTAACGAAAATAGATCCATTTAACCGATTTCTTGATGTTTGTGGGTAGAGACATGTTACTCTGCTTAAGTTATACGTAGTGTTTCTCATGTTTTACTCTGCATTTCTAAATCTCAAATTTGAAATCTCTGGGTCTAATTAGAGCAGCTATCGCCTTACGCGATCTAAGTGCTCAGGAGTAACCAAGCTAATCAGCAGAGAATAGCTTGCCTAAATTTCGCGCACAAGCGAATGTATGTCTTGAAACATTATCTCATAGATTAGCAAGTTACCATCCTTCAAGTTTGATTAATTCCTGGAACTTCTCAAGACTTCCAAGTATATACGAAGCAAACCAAGTAGTAAATCCCAGTGCAAACTACGGATTACAAAGTAATCAACAGAACCCTTTACTTATGAGGTTCATACAATTTTTTTTAATGTAAAACCTAAATCTAAAACGAAAACTAGGAGTAACACTACCTACCCGTAAAAGCTAAGTTCTACAGCTGTAACATTACCGTAAATGAGGTCAGATTCCTTCCTAAATGGCATTTGAGACCAATTAAAACTAACGAGACTCTAACCTGGCTAAAAAGCTTGCCTTACATAAATCTTCATTTGGACGTCCGAGGACAAACTCGGACGTTGAAAATAGATCCCCATTCCTACAGCTTTCCTATTTTTCAAAAGCGCAGTAAATGCAGGAAATAGAGACAACTTTGTACAACACTTGGATTAGAAAAAAAGAATCATCTTTGAGGGTGATCTATTGCAGGTACTCCAGAATCATTGCTGGTACCAGTACCATTCTCAGCAGGAGGAGTACCCCACTGCCCTTCAGATTCGAGCGGCTCCAAGACACAAACACCACCATCCGTGAGTCCTAGTGCAAATTGATTGACATCGGACGGGTGTGCAGCAATGCAAAGTGGGAACACTCTTGTACTGTTGAAACAAACAAACAAACAGCAGATTATTTTCTAGCAATGTACAGAGTCATGGACTCGTTTCAAAGATATATTCCCCTCTATTTCGGCAAGTTGTATACATTTGCTTTTGGAAAAGAGCTTAGAAAAGCGGATGCAAGCAGGTGTTGGCTATTTTGCAAACTAGATTACTTTTATGTCCTTAACTAAGGAATTTGAAAAGGTGGTGCAGGTAGGTTGGGGACCATTCTAAGCGTTTTGGTCATTCGGATAAAATAACTAAGAATGGGATCAGTTATAAACAACCTGTTAGAAATGAGGAGTACTGTACAAAAGGATTAATCACCTTGGATTTGGTGGCAGATAAGCATTTGAACTGATTCGACACCTCAGTCTTAGATTTGAGGCCGTGAGAATGCTTATGCTTCCATCTTGAAAGCTCACGTATATCGATTGACTATCACAAGAGTATGTTGCGTATGTTATTGGCCCTCTTGCTTCAGGAGCAAACCACTACAAAGAAAATAAAACGTTATTTCAATAATTTCAATCTACCTAATTACAGATTATCACAGATGACACAAAAAGGAAATGGCTATTCCCACACCTAAGTGACCATTCAGAGATTTCAGACATCCCCCACCTCTCATTAAGAATATAATAAAAATAATAATAAATTAATAATAATAGTAATATATAGTCCAATCTTCAATTCAAGACATTTTTTTACAACACTTCTTTTATGACGGAAGGAGTGTGGGAAGACGATTAGGATGGGAGATAGATGTTGCCTAATAAAAGGATTTCGAACGAAAAGCTCCACGTTTGATAATTTAATATAGAATTATAGATTCACCATACTGGCAACAAATCTCATTTCGAAAGGATACCTGTTTACGACATTCGAGCTTCGGAGCCTCATATATAGCGATTTGAGTTTCATGAACAGCCAACAACTGTGTCTGATCTTGATGAAACTGAACACGGGTATCTGAAAGGGGATTCACAGCTCTTCCGCTAGGTATTTGCATTGGTTTGCATCCCAACTTCTCCCACGCATCCATACTCCAAACACATAGCTGCAAATATGTAACTGTCAGCCAATAAACTTACAAGAAGCTCGCTGCAAAGATGAGTCAATTGTTATGAAACCGGGCCAGATCAAGTATGGGAAAACCTGAGAATCAGATCCTGAAGATACAAGCACATTTTGGACACTTGAGAAGGCTAAACCAGTAATTCTTTTCTGATGTCCTTTTAGTTTAGTCATAACCTGCAGAAAAAGGCATGTCATGTGTCAATGATTTGACAGCATGAAAATTTGTGGAAAAAGAGAAACATTGCCAAATCTTCTCAGGACCTCGTCTATGCGAACATTATATATTTGAATGGATGAATCTTCCATGCCAATAGCAATAATGTTGTTGTCTTGAGGATGAAAAGCCAAAAATGTTGCCGCAGGAGGCGCGGGCATGAATGTTGTCATTGTCTGCATAAAATAACTTACAGATAAGATATACAGAGTTTTATCAATGTAACAGATAATATAGAATCAAAAAATGAGAAAAAGAAAAAATAAATCAAAAATAACAGCTACCTTAAAGGTCATCATGTTAAATAACGAGATTTTCCCTCCAGAAGCTGACATAACATAAGAATCATTCTTCGAGAGTGCAAAGCAAGACACTGCGTCTTCAGGTTTAGTGTCACTCAGGTCATTTGTCATCAATATTCCACTTGAGGGTTGCCAAAGTTGAGGTGCAATACTTGCGGTTGCCTGTAAGTAGAAATATTAAAGCCAAGTAGCCAACAGTTAGAAAAACCATGTACACCAGAGACAAACGAAAGACTTTCTTTTGAAGTTACAGTTTGTCTCTTCAGTGAGGGAGGGATCAACCCAGTTGAACTAAAATTCCCACCCTTACTGCACAAATTGAGCCAGTAAAAGTTTAAAACAAGATATAACCATCAATTGTACAGGTGATCCTCAAAACTTTCTCCTATCATGAGACCATCTCATCTCAAAGGAAACTTTGTAATGCAGCAATTACCTTGCCACTGGTATTCCTCTCATTCCTGGGCCACTTCCACAATTTGTGTACAGCATTTGATGCCAACGCTAAAATGGCAAAACCAGAATTTGTATAAATCAACCTTGAAACCTGGAAATATGATAAAACACATCATGTAATGTAAATCGCTGTAATCGTTGTAATATCATAAAAAGACCTGATCAGTGACCAGGCAGCCAGAAAACAAACGCAATTTACACATTCTCCGAAAAGTCAAGGAAAGAATTATACGTTGTCCTGCCAGCTTTCTAAGAAATAAATAACACACCATTTATATTAGACCCCAAACTTGAGCATTTACAGGCCATTCTCTACCATTTGACCAGAAATGCAAGGACTTGTTTCACACATTAACTATCAACACTAATCACTATGTCGAGTACTGAAGTATGATGATTCACACTGGCCAAAACAAATTTGCATTTAAATGGGTAGTCGCGACTACAAAAAATTTACATGCCCAAACCATCAATGAAAAAAATTAATAGCAGCACGCATGATCCAACACTTCAAATTTCAAAATAGTTATCGCCCCAGATATATCCGATTTGCAGATCATCGGGACCAGATTTCAATATATCACGCCAACCACGGGTAAATATGTACTATCAACATATAGATTTATCCTTCAATAAGTTTATTCGGTTTTGAACCACTTTAGGCACGTAACTTACCAATGTTACCATTAGTATTACGTACATGTAAACATTAATATTTTGTACTTAATTTTGGGAATTCGACTGAACACCCTAATTTTTCTCTCTCCTCACTTATTTTCTTCCAAACCTACATAATTTTCTCTCCCCTAAATACTTTTCTCCTTCCTCTCTTCTTCCATCACTCTACTTCCATTAGTGAGAATGTGATACATTTGATACTACATTAATGACTGTATAGCATATACAGAATCGCAACCCAGCTACATATAAAAAAAATCCACTTAAAATCGCAAACATAATATGAAATAACCTCTTGAACAAAAGCTAAATGTTCCGGAAGTGATCATCTATCATTGGGAGTCTCACTTAGTGATCTCTGGAACCACAATTTAGAGCTAAGAAAAAACAGGATGTCGAAAATTCGAACTACCACTCCCACAAGCCCCGTGTGATACTTCCTTAGCAAGGTTGGCACAACCGTTTCTAGGATGTTTAATATGCTCAATGGTGAAGCCGACAAAGTAAATCACAGAATAGGGTATTATAGGGGTTGAGTTTCCAGCGGTACTGAGGGAAGAATAAATGTCACGTTGATATGGGAGGAAATAAGTGAGAAGAGAGAAGAATAAAAAAATAAAAAATAAAAAGGATATTTTATAACATGTGCCCCTAGAGCACATGATAGAACAACCCCTATGATATATAGGAGATAGTGCTAACCTTCATTGCTGATATACTATCAGGAAGCCTTAATGAGCGGCACTGTGACTGTTCACTTATTTCTGACAGCTTCCAAATTTTCGACTTGTCTGCAGATTCGTCAGGGAACTTGGGTTTAACATCAATCAAGTTTCTATTATCAGCATTCTGCATATAAGATGGAAGAATTGGTATTACTTCATAAAATCATGTCTACAAGAAGCAATACAGGTCATTTGTAATAGCAAGTCTGAAAAGACAACAGTAAAGAGAATATCAGACATGTACTCCTCCCACCATTACAGGCACAGCAACTGTTCGATCAGCTATAGCAGCTCCCACAGAAGCACTGCCAGATGGGAATACGCCGCCGATTATGGGTCCCTGAAGTGTGTACGGAAACTAGAAATCAGAAAGAGCACAAGGACTTATGAGACAGTCTTACGTGTGAGACAAACGAGGAATACATAAAAGATTGGGTTGATCTCAAGTCTAAGACATGTGAGCCGTCTCATACAGGACTCGCTGAAGAAAGGGATTATAACTCCTCTCTGAGAGCCAGTAAAAAGGGTGATAATATCAACAAAAAGATGCAAGTATGAACCTTCACCATCGCTGCAGAAGCAGCTCTAGAAGCATCAAATGAGCGATTTTCTACCATTCTGAGTAGTCTAAATCCTTCCACATTAGCGAGAATCTTTACACCATTGTCACTTGTTGATACAGCCATCAATGTCCCATCCTTGTTAAACCGGATACAAGGAGAAGCCTGGTATGTACAACAAAGATGCATGAGTAGAATAAATCTATATGAAATAATAGTCAAAAGGACATTCAGCATTCTCCAAGTATTACCGGTAATCCACCATCAGCATCAATTGTAGTCAAAAGGTTAACACTATCCATATCCCAAAATTTGATTGTAAATTCATCTCCAGCAGCAAGAAACCTATTCTTTGTAGTATCAAATCGCACAACTCCCACAGACCGCTTTCCAAGGCCAAGATATGTGCGTTTTACAGTTCCTTCACTTTCATTCCACTCCACAAGGAAGGATTCACCTTCTTTGTTGGTCCCACATGAGAACAGTCTACAAGAAAGAGTACTCCATGTAAAATTTAGCTACATGGGGGGCCAAAATTGTCTGATATCTAGCTACGCAACTGACAATACATAGGAGGAATGTAAGTGATACCTCGAACCATCTGCGCTATATGCCATCATAGTTGATGAGTGACCTGGGGCATCATAATCAACCCTTGAACCCATGTTATCATACAGCCAGGCTTTTATTTTGCCATCCGTTGCCGTTGAGAAAATGAACTGAAATTGAGATGATTTAACATTCCATGCTTATGCTATAATCCCGCTGGTCTAATTTGGTTGTTACTTGTTACACTTCTATCCATGGTTCAAAATAACCTTTACCACTAGTTCCAACCAGGGCGCTAAAATAGGAAACAAAACAAGTACAACATAATGTTCTGTAGTCTGTACCTGGATAGTCTCTTTGTGATGAGGGCACACAGAATAGACGGGAGATTCATGACCCTCAAAAGTATATTGCTTGGCTCCAGTGACAGCATCCCACACCTAGCCACGTTAACTTTTGAGTTGCTAATACCACATTTCTAATTTCAGCAATGCTATTATTCAAAGTAGGACAACAAAAATTACCTTAATAAGCCTATCATCCCCACATGTAATAATAGATATGTGTTTATTGGGAAAAGAGAAAGCAAGATCGTTCACACTGCCAGCATGCGCCTCTATCTGTAAAAATGAAAAGATGAGCACTTTGAAAACAGAGTTTAAACGTTGGGAGCAAATAGGTATAGTTATAGCCCAGAAGTTAACGGAATACAAACCTCTAAGTGGTTTTTCATGTCGTTGGGCCCATGATAAGAGTACACATGTACAAGATGTTTTGAATATGCAACACCTGTGTTTTCAAAGAAATTAAACCCCTACTAAACATACAATAACGGTAAAACGTATGCTTCCGAAAAAATAAGCCTGCAAAAGTCACAACAGATAAAGCGCAAAATGGGGAAAAGGGGAGTATATTACCGGAAAGAGTTCCATCAGGACTCCACATGACCCGATTTATTGAAGCGGAGTAATCACTTTGAAAAGAACCCTAATAGAAAAATATGGGGGTGCAATTAGCATAGTCAGACAATAGTCTATAGAAACTCAATCATGCTCAACCATTCCACCACAAATAACTAACCTGCACAGGCATAGAATATGCACCAAGTTCCCAAACCTTGAAATTTCTAAAAGCAATTCTTTCCCGGGTCACCAGATCCCACACCAAGACATCTCCCATATTTGTACCCACTGAGACAACAAAGAAAAATTTTCAACCTTTGAAATTGGGAAATAAGCATCAGAACAGTAGGAAAGTTTTCATCAACAGGAGCAAACCTAGAAGTAGATTTTGCTGCAGGGGATGGAAATCAAGACTTTTGACAGAAGATCCCTGGCTTAAATTTGTGACAAAGTTCTTTGGAAGATCAATAGGAGAGTCCGAACTTTGTCCAAGGGTTTGGCTATTGTATGCAGCAGGTTGAATGTTGACAGGAAGATTGTTAACCTGCTCACATGTGCATTAAAATCACCAAAATTAACAAGCTCAAAAATACCTATAACTTTAAGAATAATGCATGATTTTACTAATAGTAATCGCATTTTGTTTAGATGACTATCAAAGATCGAGGACTATAACTTGGAAGTCAATCGGTGCAATACTACTACTGCGATGCGAATGACCACAGGCATTCTGTGGCCTAAAAGCTGAAACCTCGAGTAAACGGCAAGCTGAAGAGATTGTTGTATTCATGCAATGATAACAGTAGCCTTAACCAAAGAGAATGACGAGTTAAATAGAACAAATTAAGTGCAGATAGTTTCACATACTTCCTCCGATGGTCCAAAAGGTCTCTGCCTTTTCATCACATGTTCAGAATCTGCTGTTTGGTAATCTATAGCTGTACTATTGGTTGGGGGAGACCTTGGACGCTTAACTACCGCTGCACGGAAAGAAAAAAAAAATATTGCATGAAGAAGGGTAGAAGGAAAACTATAAATTGCAAAAATGAAGAATAGTGCTTAAAAAAGATTCTTGATACATTTAAAACGAATCGTTGACAAAACTAAGTTCCCTTCGCATTGAAAATAGGATACACCAAAATCCAGAGAATGAGTAGTCATATCTCATAAATACAGCATTTTTCCGTATGATACCTGTATTGTTCGGAGCACCCAAACCCATTGGACCAATAGAAGGACCAGGGTGAGGTACAGGAGATGTAGTCATCCATGCACCAATCGATGTCGAAAGAGCAGCAGGGGCAGCTTGGAATGGCTATAATTTTGGAATAAAAATAGATAGTCAAACATCAAGTTGTAGTTAAAGAAATAAACCACCTTAAGCATTATCATCACTTACTCCATGGGCACCAAGCGGGGGAAAAGCTCCAGCCTTCGGGACAGGAGCAGCATTCAGCAGTGGATTGGTCACAGGTGACGGTGCACGTGCCCCATTAGGTGGTCCACATGTATGATCAACAAAAAGCGTCTTTATGTCGGGATTAGGCTTGGGATTCTTGCATAGCTGATGTTGCCAATTCAGACTATAATGCCATCGAAGAAGAGAGTGTCAGCACAATTCCACACTTCTGCCAACTAAACAATTGTACAGAAAAACAACCACAACAACCAAATCATTCTTTCCATTTTGCGTTTAAGGATTAACCTTTGATTTATTAGAGTTCTGAGTCTTGAGTTTCTCAGTGTAGGAAATTGTAGCTTGTCACGAAACAAGGGGTTGGCTTCAATCAGTTTCTTTAGTTCTGCAAGCATGATGCTTCTAGCTGACTTAGTATCTCCATATTTGGACAGCTGTTCATTTTCTCTGCAATGTTTAACGACAGTGCCCTCTCATCAGGTAAAGTTTTACACAGTTAAAGCGCGTTCTTATCAAGCAAATTCGCAGCCCCTACCTAAAATTCTCCAAAGTCAAGAGAAGTGTTATCTCCTTGAAAAGCTCTTCATTAAACGCAGAAAACACTTTTAAATCCTTGACAAGAATTTCAACCGCTTTTGAACGATCTTTCCTGCAGTCGTCAAGATAAATCAAACACCACAAATGCTAGATAAGGTAACTTCAATTATCCCGGAACTCATAAATTTTGGTCAAACACGAGTAGGGACTTGCCTATCCAACGCCTCTAGGTACTTCTGCTTCCGGATTTCAAAAAATATCTTCATCGAGTATCTATTATCATCAACTTTTGTGAAGCCAGTTAAGTATTTCTCTGCATCATCCCAATTCCCCTCAGTCACCAGTTCCTCAAAGTGCCTCATATTAAAGAAGAACCCTGACTCCTGCTCCAATCTGCACATACAATTGATTTGAAATGGCATATAACATAAGTTATCCCAGTCGTCTCCTTAATACCAAAATGGCAAAATCTGTATCAGGCATCAGCAATAAAGACGATAAAAACCCCAAGCCACACAATACTAAGAGTGTACTTCTGATGAAGCAACTGAAACTCGTTTTTTTCTTAATGTTCCACCTTCCAACTAACGATTAACCCTGCCTCCCTTTTTTGTTCCAAGCTCTAGTAGTTCCTTTCTCGCTTCAAAACGAGGAAAGAAAAACACACCTTCTCTAATACAGTAAGACATCTATCCCCCCCACCAAACTCAACTAGCTCCTTCCCATCCCTACAAACGCGAAAAAATCGGAACTTTCCTTGTATAGTAAGCCATTAAAATCAATGAACCACAAATTACTCAATTTCATTCTGTGAAATTGTATGATTCCTCCTCAATTAATTAATCCAATCCAATTAAATTAAATTCACACAAAAACCATCTGACTTAATTACTCACACTGAAAACAATTAGGTCATAATGACGTCAGAAATACCCCTTTTTTTCCTTTTAATTTCTTTTCACCACTTTAATTTTCTCTCTCGCCTCCCTCCGCATCACAAAAGCCAAAAGCAAACCCCATTTACTATTGACACACATTTCACACATACATAGTACATGCCTACTCACTCCGCCTCAATTATTTGTTTCGTTTGATTAATATAAAAGGCAAACAAATAATTGAGACGGAAAAAGTACATACAAAACCACATCATTTATTCATTAATTTCAGCAACATATGTAATAATTGCACTAACATTTTAACATAAACATAAAAATAAAAATAAAAATAAAATCAAATCAAATAAATAAATAAAAAATAACCTGTGAACCGTCTCCTTGAATTTCTCTTCATCCAAAAACTGAAGTATCAGAAACACCAGCTCTCTGCTTAACGACGACATCTCCTTCACATTTATTTTTTCCTAAAAAAAACAATTAAAAATTAATTCCTCGTTTAAATCTTAGATCAACGCCTGAAAATTAAAAAAAACTCAAAAAAAATCCGTATTAATTATCCATTTACCTTTGATTAAAATATCTCGTACGGAAACACACAAAAAAAGAAAAAAAAAAAAATGAACAAGATGGAAGGAGTATAGATTAATACCTAGAGAGGAAATAGATCAAGGAGGTGAAATTTTTCACTTGTTCACTAACTTTTTTTTTTTATCTAAAAAAAACAATTAATTTGTTTTTTTAATTTTTTTTGTTGTGAAATTTCTCTCTCATGTAGAGAGGGGAGTTTTTCTTGGGGTCAGAGAAGAGAGAAAAGGGGGCATTTTATAGAGGCTGGTGAGAGAAACCCTCCTTTATCTCTTTTTCACGTGTTTTTGTATTTCTCGTGGTTTTATCATGGTATTTTGAGATATTGAGATGTGGGATTTATTGCATCAGAAATTGATAAGAGGACTGATAAGTAAATGTGATTATATATAAGAGGAATGGATTATCATTGATTATTATTGATTATTAAAAGAGACGTTACGGAAATGAGCATGGCGCGTGGATCACGCTCTTTTGTTTGGGAGTTAGGTTGGACTTGGACAACTACCCCCCTTGATAATGAAACTTTCTTTTTATTTATTTTGTTTTCTTTTATTAGTACAGTTTGATCTAATTTAAGATAAAAACGGGTTAAATATGCTCACACTTACATATATACAAGAGAAATCTTTTGTAGTATTTGAGCACTATTCTTTTGTCTCAACTTTCAACTAACATACTTCACTAGTTTTATGTTTAAGAAAGGTATTATTATCAACATCTATTTAAGTATTTGACATGTTTTAATTTTAAAATGAATATTGTCATCTTAACACAAGAATATGTGATTTTTAAGGTATGAGAAGGTGATAAAGAGCGTGACTAAACCTGACAAAATTAACCACACTCGAATAACCTGACCCAAAGCCTAAACTGATGACCCGAGCATCCATAATCCAAATTGACCTAAACTAATATGACCCGACTCGGATATTTATTGTTGCAAATCAATAATTATAGCGATAAAACTTGTTAACTTGATTATCCCGTTTTTTTTCTAAGATAAGAAAATTAGATTGATCATTTCGTGTAGCACTAACTTATCTCTAGGGATGGCAAATTGGCAATAGGTCGGGTTGGATCGGGTTTTGCAATATCCAAACCCAATCCACTTACTTATTGAATCACAGATCCATATCCATACCCGATCCATATCCAAAATTTTAAAATCCATACCCGATCCATTATACTTTTTTCAAACCCATACCCGATCTACTACATAATTCAAAACCCAATACGAAACTTGATTTGACAACATAAAAATTTAATCTTATATAAGAAAATATAAATTTCAAGGTTAATAAAGCCTNAAATACTCCCTCTATTTTTTTATATATGACTTTCTCACATTTCGAGACACTCCCTTCTCTCTTCAATATCTCTTAAAATATAAGACTAAATATTATGATATGTATACTCATATGAAAGAGTTTTTCGTAAGGAATTTAATGGTACCATTTTTATATTTTTTGAACAAATATATTTTTGTAAATATTAAAGTCAAAGGCTTACCTCGTAAATGCAAAACGTCATATATAAAAAAATGGAGGGAATCTCCGTTCAAACTAATTTTAGAAATAGTTCAATGGTAAGTTAGTTTTTGCTTTTGTCACATTAAATGTTAAGTTATAACAATTTTAAACTACAAAATTTATACAAATGGTAAGCATTGTTTTATATTAGCTTGATTAGACCAAACTAATTTTTTATTGATTGTTTTTTTTTTGTGGGTCGGTTTTCTTAAGCTACTACCCTAATGAAACTAGTTGTTCAACGCAAGCAATTCTACTTGGCAATTTCTAATGATTTAGCCACTACCTAAGCTAAACCATTGAACTTATAGTTATTGCGTGACACGATCTTAAATTGTGAGACGATTTTTTTTATGTTTTTGGTATAAATTGGGGTGCTTACCGTCGACAATAATGTATAATTTCCTTGTCACGCACTCACGAGTGCTCTCACAAAAAGGTAAACGGCTAACCAACAAATTTGCTCCATTCCCAAGGACAAGGGCCGCACCCCTGAGCAGCTGACCTCATATACTTCGTATTTATTCGGTATATATAAATGCGTTCGTAAATAGTACTCCCCGACCCGGTCAATTGTTATCTATTTCTGTTTTAGGGTGTATCATTCAATTATGAATATTATTTATTTCTATTTTTGATAAGGTTTACATAAGTGCACTTGTGACTTGTGAGCTTAGCGTAGGCAAGTGGATATGAAAGAAACTTCTTTATTTATCATTATTTTTCTCTTTTTTTTTCTCATTTTCTTGGCAATTATGTCAAAACAAATAGATAACAAATGACGGAAATGGAGGAAATATATTGATACCAGTTTATTTTTAATATGTCTTATATATAAAATAATTTATGCTCTACTATCGAATGGTTGTACGCAGTGATTATTATGAAATACTCCGTATTATTTGTTGCAAACATTTTCATTTTTTATAAACATAATAGTAGAAAATAGAAAATCACTAAAACTTGAGAGAAACGGTCTCTTCTTTAAGTTATTAGGAGATCAATCTTTCGTACCCATTTATTTATTTTTCGTGACCCTTTTAGTATTGATCGTGACATAGTAATTTCGTATCTATCTATATAATAAATGTACCCATTTCATCTTTAATCATGATTTGTACTTATTTTATTAGCTTTAGTACCATATTTTCTTAAAAGTTTAAATGATATTTCGATAAGCTTATTAAAATACCATCTCTCATGAGATTTAGTGTAAGAAAATAATCAGTAGCGTAAAAGTAGACATATATTCATAAATGCATAGATGATTGTGGTTCTTGGACATTGATTTGTTTGCAAACGCCACAAATCCACAATTAAATCAACTTCATTCACCAAACACTTCTATTTCAACAGCAATACACGACAATTATGTCATCGTACCATTCATCTCCAGCGGTCCAGCCTTCACTTCCTCGTCGGTATCTAGATACTTGATAACTTCTATTGCATATGGAAATCGTATGATAGTTGCTCCATTTTAATTTTTTCCCAAACTAATTAACGCTTTTTTTTTTATATATATATTTTTGATAAGAAAAAAATACGTATGTGATTTATTTTTGCAGTTTAGTTAATGTGCTACTTTTTATGTAATATTTGTCATTTGCATATCCGTGACTAGAAAGATTTAAAACTAATTTAGTTAGTCATGAATACATTTTTAAGCGTTCTGATCTGATAAACAATTAAGGGAGATTCACGCATTGGTGATGAACAACAACGCTTAACCTCGTTAATTGGGAACTTGAGTTATCGTCGTTGTAGAGTTAGAAGAGGGACGCATGAAAATAGTTGAGAGTTTTAGTTAATTTTCCTTTTACATTATTAAACTTTATTATTAGTAATTCAACTCATAAAACTTATTTGTAAAACAAATTGTGGCTTCGCCACTAAGATCTTGGAATATGCGGCTATATCATTGTTCAAAACTACATATCAAGCACGAGGGACACTTTAATATTGTATCTAATTTATTTTTTTGCATTAGAGATTGATCTCGATTTAAGTTAGCTAACGTTATCTACTCTATTTTTTAAAAATTATGACACATATATTCCCCTATAGTATTCTATGATGATAAATTATTCTCTCTCATCCAAACTAAAGGTAACTCTTCTCCAATATATGTGAGGAGTATTATATTGAAATGTTTCATTTGGTTTGGATGGAAGGGAATATTATTATTCCCTCCTTTTCACTACATTCTTTATTTTTTATTAAAATACTCCTTACAAAAGAATAGAAACGTAAAGAACTTGTTAAACAGGAGGGAGTATGTAATATTAAAATTGGGGACTTTAATTGACATTTAGATATAGATTATATTTTAACTTTTAATATTTTTGTACAATAGAGGGACAAGTCCCATGATAAAACTAGCTAACTATAACACCGGGGAGAGACGGTAAGATTTGTGATTGAATGTTTGAGTTTATTTCATTGATATGCAAAGGTATAACGGAATATGGAAAACGAAATCTTCTCTAGACAATATGTGCAAGAAACTTATCTTTCCTAATTACATTTCCTAAATACAATATACGATTTCCTAATCACAATATAGAATAATTATTTACGAGATATAGAGTCCGGAGAGGGAATATCCTTTACACGCTCCCGTAAGACGGTTGATATGAGAGTAAGACCAGTCTGGATAGTAGAGTAAGAAAATATGATCGAGGCAGTGGGTTGGTGAGAATATCAGCTATTTAATCCGAGCCATTGATATGTTGGACACGAAGTCGACCATTTTGAACTTGTTGAGTAGATGATGGTTTGAAGCTTTAATAGTGGGACATCCAAAATGATGATATTTGTTGAAGAATTAACTCGTTGAGTAGCGAGCCAATCCTAGCTCGATTAGCTTCTTTAATCCGAGTGTCCAATCATAACTTTCATATAATTCTTGCATCTCATTACCAACGAATGAAGCCTATTACTAACAAGTTGTTCTTACAGTATCAATCTCATACACGGCGCATTGTCCATATGTATTATAAGCTTAGTAATATGAAGTTATTGTCTATCTCTTTCCAACCCAATGATCAAAGCCATTAACTCTACCCTTATTGACGTGCAAATAGCACAAGAGAAATAGAATGTAGAGATGAAGTTACCTGTCTCGTCTCTAAAAATCTCGACACCAGCAGTTGAACTAGGATTACTTTTAGAAGCACCATCGTTATTTAAAGATTCCAACCACGTGGATGTGGTAATCACTTAATTAAACATCTTTATTAACAAAACAAAGATAAAGGATAAATAAATGAGAATACTCGCTGATGGATTGGATTCTCCTTCGCTTCTCTCATAAACAACGTTGTTTAGGCATCTCCACAACCACCAACATGTTATACTGAAATGCATATACCACTTGACCGAGGCAAGAGGATGACTGCTACTTGCATTATTCGAGATCAAATTTAAGGGGACGGAGAAGAATGAGTCAAAGGATGCGATATCGCCTATTTAACTCCAAATTGCGCGCGAAGCGAGGCAAGCACCCTCAACAACTATAGAGTTCTTATCATAGGTGTTCCGGGTGTAATTCCAGAGCAGGTATCGTTACCACCCGTGGCTTGTAGAATAATGTCTTGAGTTGAACCCTTCTTGTCTTTATCGTTCCTCTCGGCCTCTCCTGCAACAATGAACGAACTGAGGGCTTGGCTTTGTGCCAAGCGTACTCACTCCGACGCTCAAGTCAGTAAACTTAAAGGATTAAGTTGTGTTACTTGGCTAGGTATGTATTGTAGAGAGATAAGGAAGATATTACCAGATGAAAAGTGTATTTAGGTTTAGTTGTGGGATCCTTTCCTCAAAGAAGGTTGAGGAGTATTTATAGGC
>LHUT01001923.1:4527-19816 GCA_001412135.1 Silene latifolia subsp. alba
ACTCTCTATTTTTTCCATCTAATTATCAAAATACACTTACATATTCTCTTCTGGGTGTGAAAAGTCTTTGAAGATTGAGTCGAGCTACGCAAGTTGCTGATGGTAATAAGACTTTGTATCTAATGCTTTTGTTTTTCGATAGGTTCTTGTGCAAGATTTTAATTGTGCCTTGCAAGAAAATATTCTTCTTCAGGTACGTTTTTTTTACATTTGTAAGGAGGTTTGAAAATATGCCTTGCTGAACATATGAATTATTTTGGAATGAATACCCAAATAATCTTTTATATTGGCGCTATTGTGGTGGTATTGCAGGGTCATATGTATTTATTTGATCATTACATATGCTTTTACTCCAACATTTTTGGATTTGAATCAAAGGTAACATATTTCATATTACCTTTTTAGTAATTAGTAATTTATTTAAACCGGTTGTTCTGTTCACTTCTGTATGTTCACTTTTTATTTTTAGTTCTATGTTTGTTATAAAAATCCGTACTTGTTCTGTTATGCCTTCGTGGGTAGTTAGTTCATAATGAGTTCTTATCGCACCAAGTACTATGACCGCTAGATGCTTATGCAGAAAGTTCTTTTCCCTAGTTTGCCGGATTTGTGCCAGCTATAAACTAAGGTTTTTGTTGGTTGTGGCTGTATCATCATCTTTTGACCCCAGAAAATAATTCCTTTTGAAGATGTAACAACAGTACGAAGAGCAAAAACTGCTGGGATCTTTCCTAATGCTATAGAAATAGTTGCTGCTGGTAAAAAGGTCAGGGGTGCCTTTTAAGTTATGTACTTTGTGGTATTTGCCATAGTCTTGTAGCTATAAAATGGCGTATCTGCGGTCGATGTTGATTTGTTCCTGTCATTTTCATGTTTGGCAGCATTTTTTCGCTTCCTTTTTGTCGCGCGACGAAGCTTTTAAGCTCATTGTTGAAGGATGGTCATATAGTGGCAATGCCCCTAAGGAGTTATTAGATCAGCTGGTAAATCTCTATCTTTCAGTTAGTTATTTCAATATGGAACTGCCAACTCGACGCAGATTTTTTAGCTTTTCCCATGCCATCTTACACTATTCAAGCGTCTTTAGAAGATAATTGTCATTTTAAATAGAACAAGGCTATCAGAAGATTCAGAAACTCCATGCAACTAGCTTGAAAATGAGTGGAACGCTAGACATACTGAGTAATGACCTCATTTACATAAGCGAAGATATACATTTCTTATTTGTATCATCATATCTTCTGATAACAATATAACAGTAGATTATAATGTTTGTAACCTGGGTTTATAACCTAAGTTCAAAACAAGTTAGCTGATAAAGTCATGGCAAGGTACTTATACCTGAGTTAAAAACAAGTCAGCATCAAATCCCCCTGTGTCTCGTTTTATCTTTGGTATCATTTTGGTCAACATCTCTGTTTTTGCTATATGCTTTTGTAGGATTCTAAATCTGAGAGCAGTTCTCAGATGAATGGTGTTTGTTCTGTTCAGAATGGAAACAGCTCTGATTTCCCAAATAATGACTGTGATTCTGATGAGAGGTAAGTATAGACAAATTCGTAGCATTCTTCTTTCCCCTTAATTTTTTGACATGTATTTAATAGATTTCCATCTGTTTCAGAAAGTTGGAGGTGTCTAATTCAGGGGACACCAAGTCTTCTTTAAATCATATTGATGATGATGTTAGGCCATCTTCTCAGGAAGTTCCTGACACAGGGGGAGAGGAACGAGATGCTTCTTTTGTTGCAGGACCTTCTACTTCTCCGGCTTCCAATTGGAAACAGGAAACCAGAGACGCCCCAGAAAGTAAACCTTAATTTTAGTTCATTGTCGTCTCATGTAATATCCTTCTTTGGTTAAATTTTGGCTAATGTCATCGAATGTTTGCAATTAGGAAAAAAAGTTATGGAGTGGAGGGATCAAGAATTTAAAAATATCAGATAATTAAAGCTAAAAGCAAGCTGAACTTAAGAGTGGCTGACTGGGTCTGAATTTCATTTGCTCCTTGTTTGGATGGAGGGGTTTAACGGAAATGAGAGAGGAACAAAATTCCTTGTTTGGATACCAAGTCAGGTTGGAGAGAAATGGAGGAATCAATTTTCCCTTAAACAAGCCAAAATAATTTTCTTCCAACTTAGCGAGGATTTGAAAAGAAAACATTGTACCTTCATTCCCCCTCCCCTCCTCTTCCTCCTAGTATCCTATTTAAACAAGGCCCTAGTAGTCACTTGTCAGACAGCTTTGGGCATTAGATTCTGTGCCTCTCCATATTTCATGCTTTCATCAGTTTCATGGCTATGGTTTATTCGATAACATTCAATAGTGTTTCTTTTGGACTTCATGACCCTTATTAACTCTAGGGGTGTCTTATGTGCAGTACCCAAAAGCTATAACAATGCTGGGGAATCCAAGTTTCCGGTAATGTTTTTCATGTATATCTTTAATCTAATAGATTTCCTTCAGATTTTTTACTTTGTTATAATACGCACTGTTATTGTATTGTTACTTCGTCAATTTGTTTACTTATGCCCATGGATTACAGATCACTGTGGAGGAGTTCTACAATTATTTCTTCTCCGAAGATGCTGTTGGCTTTGTTGAATCCTACCATAAAGCTTGTGGAGATAGAGGTATTGTACCTGGATTGGATACATGTTACTTTTTCTCTGTCCTGACCTCACTGAAAAAGAAATACTTATCAGAGTGAGACTTGGTTTTAATATCGGTCATGACACTGAAACACGACCGACTTGTCAAGGTTCTGGAGATATCCCTACCGTGTTTGGAGGCGGCCTCGGAAGCATTTGTAGGGATACGATCCCGGAATCAGGCTGTGACGACCGGTACCAAGATCAAGTCTCACATTGAGATTTAATACCATGCATCAAGAGCATTTCCCAAGAACTCTTATGTACTGAGAGATGGGAAGATGAACAAAGACAATATGGTGTTTTCTTTTTCAGAAAAGAAATTGTAGACTATGTTACTCCGACTTGGTTGGAAGTGTCGAATACGGTTATTTTCCGTGAAATTTTCATTTTTTTTTTTCTAAAATGAAGAGTCGAAGTGTTGTGTCGGGACGCTTCCAAGTGTCCAACACACAACCAAAGTGAAGTATCGAAATAACATAGATTGTAGACATTACGTCATTTAAGTGTTTTAAGACGATGTTAATTATATCTGTTTGTGTGCTCAGATTTTAAGTGTACTTCATGGACACCTTGTGAAAAATTTGGATTTACACGTCAGAAATCTTTCCAGCATCCAATTAAACTATATTTTGGTATGTTCAATCTTGTTCCATGTATCTCAATGGACATTGTTACGAAGAGCCTTGCCTTAGGTTACTAATTTTGTTGTTGTTTTACTAGGTGCAAAATGTGGCGGCTGCAAGGAGACCCAGAAGTACCAGGTTTACAAGAACAGGTTTGTCTGCATCCTCTTTCCTTTCGGCTTTAATATTTGCAATTGCAAATAAAAACTATCTATTGGCCTATAAGTTATTGGTTTCTGGTCAATGCTTACTTGCTTACTGGTGAGTTTGGAATTTGGTCAGTGCCGAAGACGTGCTTTTTACTTATTCTCTCCTGCCATTGAGAGGAGAGCGAATTATTTCAGAAATTGAATGTCAAAATCCCCTTTTTCGTAATTGAGTTTTGTTCATATTATATTACCAATTTCAGGCCATGTTTCTCATTGTTTTTATTATATTAGTAGAGTATTTTGAGTAGAGTTTCCCATTTATATGGTTCATGGCGTATTGCCTTGTGCCTCTGTTCCTGGAGATGTAAGACCACTTTGTAACACTCGCTTCTTTTACTCAATACCTTTGGCAGCCATCTAGTTATTGAGACATCACAGGAAGTGAGCGATGTGCCTTACGCAGATTATTTCACTGTTGAGGTAAATCTCTCTCTGTAAGCTACTTATGAAGCTGGTGCAGTCACGCTAATTTATCATTAATGAGCTTGAAACTTTGGTCTCTAATTTGTACCCGTTTTTTATGAAAAACATTCAACGCACAAGCTTGTTCTTCCATGAATTACGAGAAAAAGAATGTTTAAGAGCATGATTTAAAATCGCGATACTGGTTGTAGTAATGGTGTCGCGGAATCGTTCTCGGCTCGGTTGTCATATTTATTGCGGCGACATTTATTTTTAAAGCTTTGTAGATATTTTATCATCTATTGTATATTTTCATATCAAGTTAAAATTAAATCTATTTATTTAGAGTAAGTATGTGTTTGGCCTAGCTTTTTGTAGGGCTTTTTAGTCACTAAAAGTTTAAACTTGGCCAAACAGACGATTTTTGTAAGTTAGAAACTATTTTTAAAAAGCCAAAAATCATTTTTCATCCTTAAAAAGTAGAAGCATCAATTTGAATGTTTTATGCTTCTAACTTTTACCTCTACTTTAAGGATTTTTAATATATAAATGACAAATTTGTATCTTGTAAACATTTTAATAAAAAAAAAAATACTTATTCATTCATAATTTTCCGCTCTCTACAAATAGAGAGCCCATCTTGATATATTTCAGAACATAATTTTTTTAATTTACATTTGCTGAAGTAAAAAAGCTCATTTAGAAAAATGGTTTTGTAAAATGATAACCAAACTGAAACACCTACGGCTTTTTCATGAAATAGCTTACCGAAAACATTTTTAAAAACATTTTTGTTAAAGTTAGGCCAAACAGGCTCTAATTAATTATTATATACGCAGTATTATTTTAGTGCTTTTCTTTATAAAGTTTGATTGGTACAAGTTATAACTCGGGCATTTGAAGGTCTTTGCCGGCCGTATCGGGCCGGGTTGGCCAATACACACATATAAATTGGTTGTCTCTATCGATTTTTTCTTATTTTAAAATTACCCGATACTTCTTGGGATATGTAGTAGAGGGTGTTTCTAATTTTCAGCCCTCTGTTTGGGAAGATTGACTTCTTGACTCCCTCTCCCTTGTACAAGGTTGACATTCCTGGATGGCTTTCTTACTCCATGTCTATTTACCTAACAAAAAAGGAAGAAGGCCGTCGGAGTTAAGGCGTACAAAATACAGGACGTCTCAACATTCTAAAAGGGGTCATTTCTGTTGGGCATAATTCAATGTTTATGAATGATTAGTTAGATCCTTTTGAGACTTTAACCATTAGCTTTCAGATATCAGGATGTCTCACAAGCACGAGTAATCTATTGTGTACATTTTTCTGTAGTTTAGAGAATCCAGCGTCTTTCAAGTATGATTGTTTAGCCTCTAGTCTTCTGAGATAATATTTCTTTGTGGTCTTTCTCACAAAAGATGCAAGAAACAGCCACTGATCCAGGATTATATTGATACTAACTAGTTTTGGACTCACATGTGAATCGCTAATTTGATGGGTTTAGTGAATACTTGGGGTAGCATACGAGCTAATGCGCTCTAGAACTTTTACATGTATACACCATCCTTCGAGAGGTTTGAGCTAAAAAGCTGCGACCAATCACACCAGTAAACTGGTTACAGAAGTTAGTGAAAGCTTTGGAAAGACGATGTTTTGTGTCAATATCATTTTCTTTCCCTTACTTAGAATACCAGGATGTTTGGGATTTTTGTTTTTCTGCTATGGATTTTTTATTTAACCTGCTATTGGCACCCTGCCAGGGAATCTGGGATGTGCAGAAAGACGATAATGAATCAAAAGGGTGCATTTTGCGAGTCTATGTGAGTGTGGCTTTTTCAAAGAGAACAATTTGGAAAGGTACATTCTGTAACATGTTTTTCTGTGTTTGTTGTTAGCTGTTTGAAGGCATTAGTTTGAGAAGTGTTATAAAGTAGAAGTTCATTTCTTAGTCAAATTTATAGGAAAATGTCCCCACAAAGTTGTGCTTTCTTTTATTTTCTTGCTGCTCTGATTTTGTCGCTTTTGCTTTCTTTGTTCCTTCTTATTCTCCTTCTTCTTCTCATAATCCCATTGTTTCTGACCATAGATATACTTCTGTGTGTATCCTTGTATGCAGTGGTGGACCTGGAAATCTTTGTTTCAGGTGTCCTTTAAAAAATTTAAAGCTGCTAATTGCGTATAAAAAGTTTTTTGTTAGATACAACTTACATTTACCCCATACTGTGTGGAACTATCTTAAGTTTTACTTTTTGTGACCTAATAATTTAACCACGTTTGTTTAACACTACCAAACTCATTTTCCGTCAAAAAAGTCAATTTTCCGTCCTTGATTGACAGAACTTTGTGAATGAAATGAGGGTGCCATGTTTTTCTTCCCTCCATTGTCATTTCGCATAGACCTATTTTATTTATTATATACTCTCCTCTACCCATTCATAATTATATCTCAATCCTCAACTTTGTTCTCAGTCTTTATTTTTGTTCTCCTTCCTCTTTATGTTCTTTTCCTGCGCAATACACCAATATCATTACATTGGAGTTTTAGGAAATAAAAAATGCAATCTTGGTTATTTTAGAGCCAGTGGATGGAACAATCTACCTCCAAATTTGGCTTGAATTTTATCAGATTAATAACTGGTTCATAAGTAAAATAAGAAGAGAATTATGGAAGAAAGGACCGGAGAAGATCTAACAAAAAAAAAAAATGACTGAAGTGAAAAATGAATGTGAAAGGTAGAAAATGGTTAGGCTTTTTAGGTCATTGGAGGGAAATGAGGATGGGGAGTAAAAAGAAGGGGGAGAAATCAGCTTGCCTTCATAAAATCATGTGCTAGTCACTGTCGGAAAGTTTTTTTTCCCCAGAAAACGTCTTTTGGTAGTGTGCGACAAACGTGGTTAAATAGTAGGTAGTGTTTGACAAAAAAAAAAAAATCACAATGGGTAAATATTAGTTAGTGTCTAAAAAAACTCTTGTATGATAGTCCTAAAATCCTAACTAATATTTTTCTCGGGTCAATATTTAGGCATATTGCACCCAAAATGCATGTTTATAGTATTACGGCCTTACGGGAGCCTGAGTACTTCTAGTAGATCTGCTGATGCTAATATACTTCCTCTTGCTTGGGTTTTGTTGTAGACTTTCTTTCTGTGACTTTATATCTTAACCCTTATATAGTGCTAATTTGGGTTTTTTTTTATGTGTGTGTGTGTTTTAACATAGGTAAGATCGAGCAATCAACCATGGAAGAGTGTCGAGAAACATATTCAACTTGGATAGACCTTGTAATTTATCTTCCATCATGTTATGCGTTTGCCTCTATTTTATTTGGAGTTCCTCAGAGTTTGATAGTCAGTGAAGAATCCGTGTATAATTTTTCTTTCAGGCACATAAACTCCTGACACAGAAGAATATTGAGAAAACAGAAGGTAATATTTCAAACACGGAGTTCTGGAGAACTTTCAGCATCACCCACTTCATTGCTCATAATTTAGTGATCAAATGATCGTGATTGGGTTGAGGATAATGTCTTCTCTTTTGTGGGGTTTACAGGCATCGTTAAGAGTAAGGTTGAGGAAATAGAACAGAGAAACACTGAAACAGCTGGAGACCATGCAGAAAGATCTCATGTCAGTTCTGAGACTAGGACTATAACTGAAACTGTATCGAACACTTTTGGGAATCATGAAAGAACTGGAAAATTTTGGCAAGGGAGCCTACTTCACGCTACGACGGTCACATCTACTGTGAAAACATTTGCCATTAAACTTGGCTCTTTTCTAAGGAGTCGAGGCAACCTTCAACAGTTTTTGGTGATCACATTCTCAGTTATCCTCATTCTAATGCAGGTGTGTCTTTTATCATTAACGTCACATTTGCCCTATCTTCAAATAATGTCTTTCACTGTGCAAATTTAATGCAGTGGTCAGATCTGTGTAGCAGTTTAATTGTTTTGACTTCTGCAGATTTTCGTGCTCAATAATTAAAAAATAAAATTGGTGTTGTAGATGCAGTAGTTGTATGTTTACTGCACATCATTTGAATCTCATTTGTTTGGGATGACTGAAAATGACTGCGTACTTTACTCCACAAAGGCTTGGGGGTGTATTAAATCGCCATATGTTTCAGACACTCTAAGCTAGACAACTACACAAATTGATTGCTACTTCACAATGAAAAAAGAAAAAAAAAATGCACTACGAGTTTAGTGACCATTTTCTTCATTTCATTATAATGATGAACGCAAGAATAGCAAATGAAATGCAGGGTTCATGCTTTAACTCAAAATGCTCAATCTAGTCCATCAATAGAACCACGGTCCTGACTTTTTACCTTCTAACTGCAGCTCAGTATAGTTGTGCTATTAAGTAAACCACAACAAGTCTATGTAATTCCTCAAGCAGATCACTTCAGTTCGGTGAGTCATGCAAGTGGCCAGAGAACTGCTGAAACTATAGCTTGGATGGAAAAGCGAGTTCATCTGCTCAAGGACGAGATGTTTGTTGTTGAAGGTCAGCTTGAAAGGATGAGACACGAACATATTATGTTGAAAGCACAACTAAAGGACTTGGAACGTTTAATCCACACAGATGCATCACATGATCACAGTAATTCTCGGTAAATATTTGTTATCCGTACTCTTATAATCATAAGTGTGTATAGTTAAATTGTTGTTTAAGTTTAAATTCCATTTAATGACGGGTTCTCAGTCCAACGCCATATGAAGGATCTTAGATGGACTGGTTTCCAATTCTTGATGATTCGCTTATTGGGAAGTGAAAGAGACCTGTCCCAGAATACACCATTACACTATTCGTATAGAGGAAGATGGCTTATTTTTCCGGGTGCATGATTCTTATCTGATAACTGTAGAGTGTAGATATAATGTAATATATGAGGCTCAACTAAGTAAAACTTATAGCAGTTGTTTGTTAAGGGTAACCTACCCCATATATTAAATGTGTACAATTGCATTTCAAATTTTTTATTTCGATTTGACTCTGCTGGTCATTAACTTTGACTGATTTATCGAAACCGATTACTTTTATAATGTCAAAAAAATTGTAATTATTGAAAAAATATCGGTCAATACATTATTGACCGTCAAAGTAAAATTAAGTTGATAAAAATGGGATGTAGCTCTGTTACTCTGTAGTAGTGACATTGACGTACTGACATTACATATGGGTTCTGCGTTGATCAGCAAGGTATGAGTGTATGACACGTTGTAAGGTATGATCATGTCATAAGTAAAGCATGAGTAGATAGTTGACTTGGCAAAACCAACTCGGATCCAATACTCAAAGTTGAATTGAGTTGCAAAATCCGAATATGACCCGACACCCAAATTGGCACGATTCGACCCCAAAAGCTTGATCCAAGACTCAAAAATTGCATTGAGTTGCAAAATCCGAATATGACCCGACACCCAAATTGGTACTACTCGCTCAAATTTCACCCAAGCTTTTGCTAGAGTTGTTATTTACCTGACCCGAAATACTCGTTCTAGTAATAACCCATTGACCAGAGTGCCTTGAAATAGTTAATTTAAAATTAATTTAAAAAAAATAAGTTAATTTAAAATTACATTTACTATAATCTACCGAGTATACTTAAAGAAAAGATCAAATGCGGCTCTCTCAAATACTCCCTCCTGTCCGTTTAAAGGCACCCGTTTGATTTTTAACGGTCAAACACTTGACTTATTATAATACGGAGTAGATCTCTTTTTATACTCTGTCATAGAATAAAGATTATGTCAAAAAGGGTTATGGATTTATTTGTCACATGTGCATGTAATGCACTTTTACATAAAACAAAGCGTCTTGCTTGTGACGGTAACATTTCGTCACAAGCTGAAGACGGGGTAAAATGTGACCCATTTAAAACAAAAATGTAATCATTTTATCTAAAAAGTTACCAGAATAATTTTCTATGCTATACTAATTCGTCATTAAAATAGACTTGATCTGACCTTTCAATCTAGTGAAACCGGATTGAATTCGTTTAGTTCCATATCTCGGTCCTCATTTTTCTAAAGTTTCGGTTTCATTCCCTCTAGTCCAAGGCTGGTTAATTTAGAACCGAATATACGGAATTTAATATTTTACAAGAGTAATCATTATAATTTTATGAATCAATTGAGCAACTTACCTTCAAAAGACATCATAAATTTAATGCTAATGCATACATCAATCCTAATTCCTACACAACAGATGCTATCCTCTATATATATAAAAGCTAAACGCTATTTTTGGAAACCTGCGATTAATTCTCAATAATAATTATCAATGTACTTGTCCCAGATTTCTTTTTGTAGCAACAATAAAAAATAGTGGGTATACTAGCTAGGTGGTTATTAGTAATTTTGTGGTGTAAACTATTGTGCTCTATAATTAAACCCGTTTAATAAGAAGTCTATCTTGTAGTTAGAATTGAATTGACTACCTAAAATTTTATTTTCACTCTTTAGTAAGTGTCTTAAAAGGCCGTTTCTCCCTACATTAATGAGAGAGAAACAATAAATACACTAAAAATTAATTAAAAATAAAATAAATATGATAACTACTTGTTATGAGAGAGGTCCCTCACTAACATAAATGAGAGATCGTCCGTCTTCAAAATTTGTGATGTTTAAAACTAATATTTTAATCCTGATATTTTAAAAAAATATAATTATTTAACCCAAATAATGTATCGAATTTAAGAAGGATAAATTAACAACTTGATCATAATTAAATTCTTTCAAAAACGAAAAATTAAGTTTCAGAAAATATACTACACCCGTTTCATTATTTGTTTACCTTTTTCTTTAATTTTTTTGTTAAGAGGGGATTTTAATTAAAAGGCAAATAAATAAAGGGAATAATAAAGATTTTTTTTAAAAAAATAACCGACCCGTATATTTGTTTACTAGTATAAAACTAATTTTGACTAAATACCAATACTAAATACCAAGTACTAAAACGTCGTATTATAATAACATTAATAGAAACGAAGAATAAATAATCATCTTCCTACTTTTACCCAACAAAAAAAATAGTGAATCATAGTCATCTTCCTCGGGCCTAGATTATTATTTATTTTTAGCTACTAAATATTGCAACAAAGCCAACACTTCTATTCTTCTTTATGAACACACAGCCTTCACGAGTTCAAGTTCCTGAAAATTTTACGTAAGCTTCTTACATAAATCTTACACAACACATGCTATTTTTACCAAAATAGTATGTGTATCAACACACCATCCTCACATTGCAGAACGGGGAAGTGACAAATAAGCCCCATACATTTTACACTTTGTGCATATTAGCCTCATATCTTTCTATTAGTGCAAATTAACCCCACCACTGTGGCCACCAGTTATACTTAATGTGCAAATAAGCCCAGTTGAACATATTCAGGCCAATTTCTCGTCGGAAAAAATGACTAGTCACCGGGAAGATGTCTAGCCTTAATTAAACAATTTTTTTTAAAAAAACCAGGATTGTTAACAACGCACTCAATTTTTGGTTACTCTCACTCACCCCCTCTCAAATTTAGCTTAGCTCCTCCATCTTCACCATTCTCACTTCAATTTTTTTGCTTTATAGTCTAAGTCTCGTTTTAATCTGTCATTCTCAAACTTGTCATCAAAAGTCTACCCAATAACCCACCACAAGCTGAAAAACGAAAAAAGTCTACCTTCAAATACTATTGACAGCATATATTTTTGATGACGAAAAGTTTGGGACGATAATTTCATGTTTGAATATCGAGGATTTGTTCCATGCCGTAGGGTTTATGTGTGACGGTTTTTCAGAGTTAAGTGTTGATAAATTTGATTGTGTTTTGCATTGAGGTTGTGAAAGAGGAATTAATAGTCGAGGAAATCTGCATTTCCTGCTGCGAAATAATTGATAATTATGGTGGAATGACGAAGTAAGTACTCTTTTGTTCATAAACTTTCTTCCAAGACCATGTTTTTCTACATCTTAGTCATTGTCCTGTTACCCCATGTCTTAGGATCAACACCACTTATAGCCAAACCGGGATGTAGTGACAAGTGTGGGAATTTATCAATTCCTTACCCTTTCGGAATTGGTGAGAAATGCTACCATAATCGTTGGTTTGCTGTGGAGTGCGTAGTTGATTCCAACAAAATTATCTTACTGGCATTAAATGTGAGCCTTGACGCTGAAGGCATAGGTCATCCTTTAGGGCGTCAAATAGATGTTAGAGAAAGAACCTTGACAATAGGGTTTCAATGTCAAGGTTATTGTTTTGATTCCGAAGAAAATATAACGGAATCACTGTTTGCTGCTGATTTGAGAGGCAGTCCGTTCCGATACTCGAGTGATCGGAACACATTTCTGGTTGTCGGGTGCGGAGGAGATGTTGTGCTTATGGATAGTCACAACAATCCTCTAGCTGGATGTGCTCAAGTATGTCGAAATGGGTCTGAGAAATTTAAAAGTAAGCATTGCTACGGAGTAGGGTGTTGCCAAACCACATTGCCATTTCCTCTCGATTATTTTTGGTTAGAATTTTTTGTTAATCCATCTGAGAGCTGTTCGATTCCAACTACGGCGATTTTAGTTGATAAAGACTGGATTTCTAACCAAGTTATCGATCCTAAACTTTCACTGGTAGACTGTCCTGTCCCGGCTATACTCGAATGGACAGTCAAGGATTTGCCCGTGAACTCGCCTAGCTACTCCAATTCTACATGTATTTACAAGAAGTCGAACAATGGTGGTGAAGCAGAAGGTTATGTCTGTCAGTGCAAAGGCGATTATAAAGGCAATCCTTATCTTCCTTATGGCTGCCAAGGTAAAATTTCTACTGCCTCATTATTCCTCTGTCCACTTTCTGCAAATACTACTTACTGTTATAGAACGTCTCCAGGTGTTGATACTTAACTGTGTTCTTATGTGTTGAAGGTTGTCTTTCACTCGGAAATGATACCTCTCGCTGTCGCAAAGATATCATCAATCCGGAGTTTGAAGGCAACACCCCAAAGGAAAGTATATGGTTAATACTTGTACTTGGTAAGCTCTCTAGATCTAGTCATTACGTAAAGCGTTGAAATTTGATACAGGTCATATCTAAGGTGTGGTGATAAAATTAATAGTGAGTCTGGTTTCCCTATTGTTCCAGGTATAGGAGTAAGTATTGGACTGCCGCTTTTACTTGTATGTGCTTACTGGATCTACAAAGTAATGAAGAGAAGAAGGGAGACGAGACTCAAGGCTCGATACTTGAAAAGAAATGGGGGAATGGTACTAGCGCAACTGTTGTCTTCTGAAGAAAGTAAGACTGACAAAGCCAGAATTTTCACTTCAAGTGAAATGGCAAATGCAACAGACAAGTACAACAATAATCGAATTTTAGGGCATGGCGGAGAAGCTACTGTTTTTAAGGGAATGTTAAGTGACGGGAGGTTAGTAGCAATAAAGAAGTTCAAGTCAATGGATGCAAGACAATTGAACAATTTCATCAATGAGGTGAGTCTTTTATCAGAAATTAACCACAGAAATATAATAAAGCTTGTTGGATGTTGTTTGGAGACAGAAATTCCAATGTTGGTATACGAGTATGTACCTAATGGAACTCTTTCTGAGCAAATCAGTTCTCCAAATGAAGACTTCCCATGTACATGGGACATGCGACTACAGATCGCCATAGACATCACAAATGCTCTAGCTTATCTCCACTCCTCTTCAATACGACCCATATTTCATAGAGATGTCAAGGCTACCAATATTCTTTTGGATAGCAAGTACAGAGCTAAACTCTCGGATTTTGGAATTTCAAGGTCTGTTGATATTGATCAGACCCATGTGACAACCCGTGTCATCGGGACATTTGGGTATCTTGATCCGGAGTACTTCCAGTCACACAAGTTCTCGGACAAGAGTGACGTCTACAGCTTTGGGGTGGTCCTCATCGAGTTGTTGACAGGGGAACTGGCTGGCCATTCGACAAAAGATGAGCGTGGTCTAGTCCCGTGGTTCAGAACACATGTCCAATCTAATTCATTGTCCAATATATTGGATGCCCGTGTAGCAAGATCAGATGGTGGAAACGACAAGGCTAAATCAATTGCTGAACTCGCGACAAGGTGTTTGCTTCTAGATGGAACGAATAGGCCAAGTATGAAAGAAATTGAGGCAACATTACAAGCAATAAAGTCATCACAGGAAGGTTGGCAGAATAATTTATCAGCCGTAACGAGTATGGTTGATGATGCTGGAATATCCATGACAGGTGATACCACATTTCGAAGATTCAATCGGTTTGGTACTTACTGATACAGGTCTGTTTCTGTGTTAGTGATATACAGTTGCATTCTCGGATTAAGTTGGTGGATCTTCTTTTTATTCCATATTTTCGACATAATGTACTGTCAGTCCCAAAATTGGGATTGATGATAAGACTGAAATAGTACAGGTCTTTTGGAGTACTAAACTAACAGGGGGCGGCCAATAAATTATAGAGGCCCTGTTCAAAGTATTCGGTGAAGGCCCTAAATTACAACCACTAAAATAGTAATCCTCCATACGCTAGAAATGAACCTTCATTGCATGAATTAAAACGCAATTAGTTTCGAGGAAAGATATCGAATTCTAAAACATTAAATTGTTAGATTTGAGATATAACGACCCTTGCCTAAGATTAAGTTAGTCGGAGTAAATTTATCAACTATATTAATCAAAGAACCGAGAGAAAAAAACAATGAAATTATGCATCCCCTAACAAATACCGAAGCAACAAAGAAATCAAAATGGAGAAAATTAACGAAAAATTAATACCGTAAAACCAAAAACAAAAGAAATAAAATTGGAATAAGTATATACACCCTCCGTTCCGGTCATTTGTTTACCTTTGTTTGGCACAAATACAATTGGATAATAGGTTATGTAATCAAATTATCTTTCAAAAATTTACCCAATTTAAAAAAATAAACTAATAAATGAGATATTAATAAATAGAATAGTTAAATAAATAACGGGATGGTGGAGTATAAATATTTTTCCGGAGTAAAGAAAAGTCGTTAAAGATAGAAAATGAGCGAGAGAAAAACAAAAGAAATAATCAAGAAAGAAAAGTCAATAGTCAGAACTCAGAATATGGTAGAATTGGGCTTTGGAGCAGGCAAATATTGGCGGAATAAAGAGATGAATGCCAGGGTATTGTTTTGGGCCTCAAATCCTCAATAACTAGTTTGAATGCCCGTGCGTTGCAACGAGGTAATTAGCTTATTTATAATGCTAAAAAAAACGTTATAAGCGTTTAATGTTTACATTATATGTCTAATGATTTGTTTACATATTATTAAAATATCACTTTCAAAAAAAAGATTAATATATACGTGGGTTAACTCTTATTTATAATCATATAATCACCCCACCTTATACTAATCTTTC
>LHUT01001925.1:6986-19757 GCA_001412135.1 Silene latifolia subsp. alba
TGCCAGAACTGCAGATAGTTTACAAGTAGTTACTTGAAAGCAAACAGAACACCGCCCCACAGAATGGGCAAATCGCATAGCCCATAAAAGAGCTCTAGTGGAGGCGTCAAAAGATGAACTTGCCCGTACAACACTTGATTCGGAGCAGTCCAAATCGGAACTGTAGATGCAGCAGGTGAAACAATTCGTTCTTGGGACATGGCGTGTTGAAACAGAGATTGAAACCGCATTCCGTTGAAGTAATGATTGACTCAGAACAACAGAGGGTGGAACAAATCCATAGGAGGAGTGCAAATGTGAAGAGCGAACCTCGGATAATTGAATATGCGATTGCAGTAGATCTTCAATAAGTCGACAGGTAAACGCAGGGTCAACAATATTGTTTCGAAAGATCACTGAGTTTCGAGTAGTCCAGATGGCTTGAAGAACACAACAAAAGTAAAGGCACAACCACTTTTGATCAGACGCCAAAGATTGTCGATGAAGATATGACACGAAGTCTGCAATCCAAGCAGTAAAGGAAATAGATGGGTTAGCTAAGGCGTTAATCCCAAGGGCGGATGCTTTCCAGACATGCTGGGCAATTACACAGGAGCGAAATAAATGTTCTTGTGTTTCAGGGGAAGTCCGACATAGTTGACACTCGGAGTCAACTGGCACATGTTTTGATATCAAATTATCACTTGTTGGCATAATATTATGAGCTATCCGCCATAACATAATTGAGAGCTTTGGTGAAATTCCTTTCCGCCACACATGCTTCCGAGGAAAGGTATGAACAAATGAGTGGATACAGCGGGCAACTGAAGACTCTGACCAAAGGAAAAAATAGCCTGATCTAGCCGAATAAGTACCATCCTCCGTATATTTCCAGTAAAGAAAGTCGTCAAAGTTCGGAGCAGGTGGTTCCAAAGCAATAATTTCCTTTGCATAGTTAGGGGAAAAATGTCGAAAGACCATGGTAGGATTCCAGTCACCCGATTCCAGTAAGAAATCGGAAAGAGACGGTGCAGGATCTGGAACTGGATCAATAACAGATGGCAGATGACCATTAATCCAACGACTGGACCAAATGTCAATTAAATGTCCACTACCAAGCTTCCAACAAATACCGTTTGTAGCCGCACAACAGCTTTGCAAATACCAGACCATATAAACGACGGTTGAGAAATCCGAGATTTAGCTAAAGGGATAGGCAAATCCCGGCCATACTTTGGAACCAAATATCTTGCCACTAGCGCTGTTGGCTGTGAATGAATACGCCAGAAATTCTTAAGAAACAAAGCTTGACTGAATATATGGGTGTTTTTGAAACCCAGACCACCATATTCCTTTGGTGCTTGCAGTACACTTTGGGAAGTCCAGTGAATAGACTGCTTATTCCAGTCATTACGCCACCAGAAAGCCACCAGCAAGGCATCAATTTTACGGCACACACAGAGAGGAATAGGTACCGCGGAGAAGACATGATTCAGAGAAGCAAGCAATATTGCCGAAATAATTATCAATTTACTTGGTTGCTGGCTGAGATGGAGAGCAGACCAGGATGCAATGCGAGTAGTAAGTTTATCAATATAAGGAAGAAAGAGCGCAGACTTTTTGCGAGGGATATCAATAGGAACTCCCAAATAAGTACCAAATGTGGGAACATGAGTCATCTTCAAAATAGAAGTCAGATGCTCCCGGTAATCCACACGTGCATTCGGGCTAAATTTAATAAAGGACTTATTAAAATTAATCATTTGACCCGAAGTCGACTCAAATTCCTTGAACAGATCTCGTAAAGTATCAAAGTACGAAGGTGTTGCTTTGCAACAAAGAAGTGCGTCATCCGCATAGAATAAGTGCGAAAGAGTTGGTGCATATCTTGAGATCTTAATGCCGGTTAAGGAGCCAATTTTTTCAGCTTTGATTAGCTGTCGAGACAAAACTTCCATACACATAATAAAAAGATAGGGAGACAACGGATCCCCTTGTCAAAGACCACAATATGATCGGAAAGATTCAGTGGGTTCTCCATTAATAAGTACCCTGTAAGAGACCGTAGCCACACATTCCCAAATAATATTTCGCCAGAAAGTTGGGAAACCCATACGTTTCATAATCAGCATGAGGAAAGTCCATGAAACACGATCAAAGGCCTTGTTTATGTCAAGCTTAAGCACAGCGAAACAGTTTGTACCTTTTGTTGTCTTATTAATATAGTGCATCAGCTCGTGCACAATAAGGCAGATATCAGTCATCAGGCGTTCAAGTACGAAAGCTTGCTGAGAGTCGGATACAATTGATGGAATCACCAACTTAAGCCTATTTTCAAGACATTTTGACGCAATTCGGTAGATGACATTGCAAAGACTAATAGGTCGATACTGAGTGACCATCTCTGGGTGCTCCACCTTCGGAATGAGTATAATATGTGTTTGATTCCATTCCTTCAACATTACCCCAGAATTGAGAAATTGTAAGATGGCCGCAGACACGAGGTGTCCAATCTGAGGCCAAAAAACCTGATAAAAGCGGGGTGTAATACCATCCGGGCCAGGTGATTTTGATCCATCCATACTATGAATCACTCGTAAAACATCATCCTCAGTAAATGGAGCAGATAGAAGAGAACAGTCGGCGAATGAAAGTGAAGGAATATCCAGGTCAGCTAGAAAATCATCAGTAGTCTGAAATTTGTGAGCAGGAGACGAATGTTGATCACCCATAATAGAACGAAAATGAGTAAGAATTTCTGCTTCAATTTCCAATGGGTCATTAATCCAGGTTCCATCAGAAGTGCGAAGAGAAATTAATCTTTGCTTGGAAGATCGTTGCTTAACCCGGTTAAATAAAAATCGGGTCGCAAGGCCGTCTATAATTTCCTTACGTGTCTTGACTCGCTGAATCCAGTAACTATGCTGCTTTGAGATGAGTTGAAGATGAGAAGATCTCAGGTTGTGGTATGTAAGTGCAGCTGTAGAGTCCGAAAGAGAAGTAGACGCTAAATGAAGTTCATTTTCAATCGAAGACCAATTTATACCATAGCAAATGCGGTGTTGAATAACCCAATTCAGAATAGCAAACCGAACAGCCGCTAACTTTCGGGATAGAACATACGAAGAAGATCCATAAACTGGAGTATTCCATGCAGTAGAAACAAGCGCCATCACTTCCGGTATTTGAAGACACCAGTTATCAAGACGGTATGGTCGTTTATGAAATTTTGGTTGTGGTAGAAAACGTAACATAATTGGCGAATGGTCAAAAATAAGAATAGGTAGGTGCAGAACCGAAGTAGAGGGAAAAAGATCAAACCAATCTTGAGACAGTTCTGAATTTTCCACGCTGTAAACTCAGCTTGACCCTTAATTGTTATCAAACCGCCAAGGTTGTCCGAATGTAGTTCCACTTGATTGAAATAACCAGAAACGGAGAACAACCAGAGATTACATTAGAAATTTTATCCCATAAAATAGACCTATATTGGAAAACAGGTTCCCCATACAGGAACATTACATACATATTATTAAAAACACCCTGATTTACATTTAAGCCCAATTTACAAAATATAAAACGAGGGCAACTACATATAACTTGCATATTTACAGAGTCATCCCAGTACAAAAGAAGACCACCACTACGACCATTAGAGTCCGCCCTAAAGCAATTAGGAAATCCAAGATGGTTAGTCTTCGATGCTGCAATATCGACATTAGTATGGGTCTCTTGCAAAAACAAAATTAGCGGATGATATTTAAGGACACATTGATGTAGATACGGAATTGTAGGATCATCCGCTTCCCCAAATCCCCTACAATTCCAACAAAAGATAGTCATTGGTACCCCGGTGGTGACTTAAGGTCCACCACCTGACCTAAGAGAGTCCTCCCATCTTCAGCGCTGGTAGAAGACAGGAAAAGAGACGAAAACCAAGTTAAAGACAATACATGGAAATCCCAAACACAGCCAACATAAAATTTAAAACGTTTATTAGACATAAACTCCAGGGTCGATTCCTTGCTCGGATATTTCTGTTTATTTGGCCACCCACACTATCAGAGCTTACTAAATTTGGCGGGTTTAGGTTTCGTATAGCTGAAACCCGGTAAACCCAGGAAAGCATAGAGACACTCAAGGGGGAGTGCTCGTGGCCCATCAACAGACAACGAGGAGGATTCCCAGGTTAAATCCAAAAATTTTGATCGATATGATTTCTTAAAACTTGGTCTACTTAAACAATTAAGATCAGTAATTACCTTCCTTTTAAAAACAAATTTTAATTTCCTACCAGACGAGTCCATAGGAGCGGGACTATTACCAGACCCAGTACTAGGCCCAGCAGCCAGAGTGTCACGAAAAAGAATTCCCACATCAACCTGTCGTGGGGGAGTAACTGGTTCAGGTAGTCCCAGGGCCATGGTAGTATCCAATTCCATCTCCGAAGCCGTCATTTTAAACGCTGGGGATACAGGAGCTGCGGAGGTAGAGGCGCCATTGGGATCAGGGAGAGAGCGTATTAGAGGGTGAGTCTCTAGCAGAACTTCTCTAGACTCGTCTTCATGGACCATAAAATCAGGTGTTGGCGCTGTAAAAGGTGCTTCCTCATCATCTCCATTGTCAGATGGAGAAGAAGAGAACGAAAAAACTGGTGAAGCCCCACCTGAATCAACCTGAGCGGACTCATCTGGAGCTGCAATATCGATCTTAGAGGGCAAATATTTCACCCTTGAAGGTAAACCCATAATCTCAGGTGTGTAAAACCGCGAACCAAGTGGTCCATGAAGAACCAACAACCCCCTGGCACTAAGCTCCTCCATTCGGGCACGAATACGACGAGCACCTAGAATTTTCCCAGACGAACAGAAGGAGACCCGATGTCCCACTTCACCACAAGTTTTACAAAATCTGAAAACTACCTCGTAAGAAAACCTGATCCATTGATGATCCCTGTCACTAATAGCCAAATAGCAGCCAAGGATCAAAAGTTTGGAAAGGTCAACCCAAACCTTTACCCTAACAAAACAGCGAGAGGGAGTTAAAGTATTAACAACTTCCTCCTCGCAAATGTCACCAACATAAGACAAGACGTAGGCCGCGACAAAGGAGTGCATAAGATGAAACGGGAGATGTAAAACGCGCACCTAAACAGGAACAATATGAAACAGCATATTGTCAGGAAAGGATGTGGCAGAGCATGGACGGAGAACCAATAAGCTACCATCAATATTGACAGTTTGGCGTTTCCTGAAATATTTGTAGTCAGCCATAGAAGAGAAAGAAAATAAGTATAAGGTTTCATGGGTCGAATTGAAATCGACCCATTTAACCTCCAGTGGATGCCAATTAGGTGCAAAATCCGATCGATATCTAGATAACGCTGGTCAATAAAGCGAGCAGTGAGAACTTTATTGAAATCTAAGCCCGTGAGATCAACACATAAGTGTGGTGGGAGCTTTATACTAACTCCTGCCCGACAAGGGGCGGTGGAGGAAGATGAAGCCATTTTTGTGGTTAATTAATTATTGTGGTTAATTAAATTAAGGTGGAGATCTGGGGTAATTAAAAAACTATAGAATTCAATATATAGGAGGATTAAGGAACAATTGGGTTGGCCGGAGAGACACGTGGCAACAAATCGGGATAGAAATCGACACGTGTGTGAAAACAGGCCGGCAGACGAACACCTCAGCTAGACATGCGGTAGTGGGATGTTAGGCAGAGTAGATAGGCTAGTGGAAAGAGATGGAGTTAGGCCGTTTAGATAAGATAAAGGGTTGATGGATATGGTGTTTGTCGGAGAAGTGGAGGCGGCGGAGAAACCCAGTGGGTAAGGAACTCTCATTTAGAGAGAAACTCTCTAGAGATAGAGAGAGAAAGTTTTTTTGGTTTCTACACACACATCATTTGTGGCACGTCTGGTTACGAATCCAGCCTCTAAAACCAGTCAAATACTCTTAATTAGACAGTCTTGACAAGAAAATGTGTTCATGAATATTCGATATAGTGGTGTAAGTGTGTCATTACTACTTTACCTAGCAAGATCATTGATGACATTTTAGACATCATCAGAATGTGCTTCCGGTGAGATCAGAATTTATTAGTAGAAAAGTGGATTGGGAACTTAATAGAAGCTATGAGATAATACAAATTTTTGTTTAAGACAAAAGTATCAAAGCCTAACTTCAAGGATTTGACGAGGATCCTGAGGATTAGTCACATTTGAAATAGAATTACTTTACAAGAGTGGTTAATCAATTGGATTTCTTATCTATCAAAGCCTTATTTTGGTATTAGGCCTCTTTTATTATTCGTTCCCATTATTTCGAGAATTCACAATGCTTGTAATAATAAGGTCTTTTGCAATGCCATTTTTCCACTCATTTTTCATAAATAAAGAATCTTGTAATAAGAAATTTATTTCAAAGTGTTAATAATGTTCTATCCCAAACATTATTAAGGAAGAGATGCTTTGCAAATGTATAGGAATCAAGATCAATAGAAATAATTAGCAGGTTTCACGCCTTCTCTTATCAGATGACTCAAATTTAATTATAGAAGGTAATCTTGATTTATGTAGTTATCTAGCTTCTACGATTAAGAATTACTATAAGGCTTTGGGACAAATAATAAATGAACATAAATCAACTATTATTATCGGTCCCAATTATTTAAGCCTTTCCTTTGTCATTAATTGCCTATTCTTATCATCCCCAATTCAAGCCTTTCGTTTGCGAGTAATTGCTTTCAAAATTTTAATGTTTCGAAAAAAGGTTGTGATCAGTAATTATCTAGGATTGCCTAATGGTATTGGTACACTTGAGAATGGGAAAACAAAGAAAGAAATCTTTAACTTCCTCATTGAGAATATGATTTACAAGAATATCGTCTTGAAATGAGATTTTTTTCACCATTTGGGTAGACTATTTTTGGGGCCCAATTTCGTATATATGAGCCAACTGACAAAATAAGAGTCAACTGTAGCAGAGAAGGGTAGTTGACGGGTCAGGGGTTGCAGATCTAATGGGAGCTGGATAAAGCCCACTAAGAAAGCCGCATCATACGATTTATTGGAGAGCAAGGAAGCTGACCTTACTAGGGTTTAGCCCTATATAAGGTGATGGAGAACAGAAGGTGGGATCATTCACAACTCAAGCAACAACCCTAACTTAAGCAATTTACTAGCAATTAGTTGTGCCTCTTGCTATTGTACTCGTGACCTTATTATTCAATTACTAGTGAACATCTTGGAGGGATACCGTCTCTCTTCCCCAGTCGTTTCCCACATTGGGTTTTACGTATCACCAAATCTCTTGTGTCAATTCTTTACATTTCACGTTACTTGCATTACAATAATCACCATACAACACGAAATCAATCACATATAAACCAAAAACAGACGATTAACGAATAAGATCGCTTTAGCTCTGTTCTACCACTAAATCGGTAGAAAAAAAAAATACCCAAGCAGTTTGGCACCTACCATGGGGCATAATGGTCGTCATCGATAATCGTTTTTGCTTCAACAACACACCATGTCAGGAAACAAGCAAGGAAGTTAAGGAGCTATAGCGAGATCTGATGGAAGTCACCCTCATGCGGTGCCATCGAGTTCTGCAGCTGTCCAAACATCTGGGGTACAAGCCACGGCATCAGGCTGCCACCAAGAGCTAGCCTACCACCCTAGACCAAGCTCCCACCATCCACCAAGGCGCCTAGCTCGTCAATCGTCTATGCTAGGGCAGACAAGGGGTGGCGCCCAGCCAAATAAAAATTAGAACACCACACCATAAGGTCAGACCAGTGGTACACAACAGGCAGCAAGCTTCCCCACCTCCTAATCCTACGCAGATTATGATTAGTTGGTTGGACACCCTGTAGAAGGCCATAATAAGCCTGCAAGAGGAAAACCGGAGCATGAAGGAGCAAGCAGCAAGGGAGAATAGGGCGATGCAGGAGCAGATAAATGCCTTACAGTGGCAAAACCCCCTACTCATTTCGTTAGGAAGCAGGAACCAAATTCCAGCAGCGAATAATTCGTCAGGCCCATTAGCAAGTAGAGAGCCAGCACGTTCGTTC
Organism: Silene latifolia subsp. alba; assembly: GCA_001412135.1. NCBI lineage: Eukaryota > Viridiplantae > Streptophyta > Magnoliopsida > Caryophyllales > Caryophyllaceae > Silene > Silene latifolia. The sequence goes on from LHUT01001925.1 coordinate 15,048, forward strand.
CTTTCTGACATAGTAACTAGGATAGATCTAGGAGGCACAACACCAAGTGGAGGCATAGTCCCAACGGGACTAGGATACCTAACAACAGACAATCCACAAGCAACTAGCAGCATGGGATCTATGCCAGATAATACTCCTTCTAGTAATTTCTTCATGACTGACTAGACTCCTGGTGCAGGACTCTTTAATCAATCGGTAGTAGGATGGCATCCAGGAACCGCGATGACAAAAACTCTCTAGCCACACACTATCAAAGCCCATAAGCCACCTAGTTAGGAGGCAATGTATAGGAATCAAGATCAATAGAAATAATTAACATGTTTCACATCTTCTCTTATCAGATGACTTAAATTTCTTTATAGAAGGTAACCTTGATTTATGTATTCATCTAGCTTCTACGATCAAAAAATTACTATAAGACTTTTTTTTTTTTTTTTGTGATGACGAGGGGGTTGAATCCCCCCCGAGCCCATGCANNCTACCACTAGACTAACACCACTTAGTTTACTACTATAAGGCTTTGGGACAAATAATAAATGAACATAAATCAACTATTCTTATCGGTCCCAATTATTTAAGCCTTTCCATTGTCATTAATTGTGTAATACCCCGTATTTAAGACAGTGGAATTATATTAAAATGTATTTTAAAAGGTATTTAATAATTATATTAATTAGATGATTATATCGTAAGACGGAAATAAAATAATTAAATAATCATGAGTCGGGAATTGTTGAAGCTCACGTTGGCATACGCGTGGCTCGTGTAATATGGGAGTGTGTGATGGTGAATACAATAATACAATACTACTAATAATAGGTAATAATAATAGTAAAACAATAATTATAAAGGTAACTGAAAATAGGAAGTTTCCTCCCTCTTTCCTGCCTACAACTATATAGACAAGTCATACCTACCTCATAAGACATATACAATCATAAAACACAAAAAATTCACTAAATGCAAAGGGAGAAAGATCTAAAGGGAGAAAGTAGAGGAATTTTATAGCAAATTATCGTCTCAAGGTAAAACCGTCTTATAATATATTTATCTCGCTTTATTTAATTCAATCCTCGTATAAACACCATATAGATTGTCGTGGAGTGCATCGTCTTTGTAAATATCAACCTCGAAAATGCCGATTATTTTCTATACTCGTTGAGTGATTCCTGTTATTCTTGTTCAAAAGGTGGCACAACAACATTCCTAGACCCGCACCATTCGGTATGCGTTGCTAGAGTTGGAGGGATATTAAGGGGCTTGTCGGCCTTATATTATTTTAAATATTGCTAGGAATATATTGTTGGTGAAAAGATAATTATTTGAAACATCTCAATGATTGAGCATGAAAAGAGTTTTTCTTACGGTCCTTATATTCTCTTAAATATCCGAAAAGAGATAGAATTACAGTGTTTGATTCTATATGCTATCAATTAAATGAATAATCAAGATTTGACAAAGTTGATCTTAGAGTTTCAAGTGGATTTTATCCAATTGTACGACATTTGGTAATTTGAAAGAATAGTTTAATCAGTGGGATATGATGTTTAATTGTCATAGGAAGAAGGTAGTAAAAAATGATTTTGAATCATGAAAATCGGACTTGAAATATTGGGTTAAAATTGATGACTTTGAAGAATTGAATAAGGCTCTTGGAATGAAAAAACGAGAAGAATAAGAATGGATAAATTACTATTACCAAAGAGTAAGAAAACAACAGCAAAGTATAATCCTAGAGGTTAAGAGTTATTGACTATTAGAAAGTTGCTCAATTATTGTTTGCAGATTTTTTTGAAGATATAAAAGAAAAAGAAAAGCGCTCGCGTAATAAGAAAAACTGAACAAAAAGGAGTTAGAAGAAAACCGAGACGATGAATTAAAGCGGCTAATAGACCTAGGAGGAAAATCGGGTATAAATTGTAAAATTCATTAAATTTATTTGGTAAAAATTAGATTTTTGAATTTTACTGTCTAATTCTTTTGCAAAGGTATGGACATGTTCAAAAGAATTGAGTTGTCAAAGCAAAAAGCGATTAAAAAGGCTTAAAATTAAGCATACAGATGTGAATGTTGTACAACGTGATTTTTCGGATGCTTACGATGACAATGGTAACTAACTCTCTAATTTACTTTCATTAGTGTTTTTTTAAAGTCAAACTACAAATGATTTTTTTCCAATTATTTTATTTATATTTGTTTTTACAGTTTATCATCACGAATTAGAGCAAAAATACTAGTAATTGTTGTACGATCCAATTAGCATCCCTCTTTATGATGACTTTCACAGGGTATTATTTTATTAAACACAAATTTAACCACTTATTAGAGTTGATCTTTGCTAAGTAATGAATTGATAGAAATTGATAGGTTAGTTATTAATATAAGCAAAATATTTGTGGTAAAATACTAATAAATCCAAATACCACAAATTTGACCAGTCAAACGTTAGTTATTAATATTTTGCCACAATTATTGTTGGATTTATTAATATTTTGCCACGATGTTGTCATTTTCGTGGGAGACCAAAAATTGGTCAAGAAAAAGAGTTAGTAGAGCACCAACACATCAAATTATAGCGACTAATAGCCCGATGAGAAAGTTAGGTATAAATTAGACAGTTTCTCACCAAAATTATTTGGTAAGAATTATATATTTGAATTTTATTGTCCATTTTCATTGATTCCCTGTCTTTTTATTTTTCTCGATATATGGATCTATTTGGAAGAAGCGTCGCTAACCGAATATGCGCCTGAAAAAATGTAAAATCATGTATACCAATGTGAATATTATATAACCTGATATCTTTCTGACGATTATAGGGATGGATATAATTACTATAAGAACTTTATTTAATTTATCTTCATTAGTCTTTATAATTAAAACGAATTAAAGCGGGGTATCTTATGCACTAATGTTGGTGATATTGAGAAGGCATTCCTGGACTACTATCAAGATCTGCTTGGGAGTGACAAGTCTGTCACTCCTGTATGTTCTTCTGTGGTTCAGTGTGGTAAGGTTGTCAATGAGGAGCAGACTGCCTCTATGATCAGGCCTATTACAGTTGATGAAATTAGGGGTGCCCTATTCTCTATTCCACCTGACAAGGCCCCTGGCCCTGATGGCTACACCAGCCAATTCTTCAAAGATGCTTACTCTATTGTGGGGGAGGATGTGATTAAAGTTGTGTAAGAATTTTTCATTACTGGTTCCCTGCTGCATCAGATTAATGCCACTATTCTTACTCTTATTCCTAAGAAGAACATTCCTGAAACTGTGATGGATTTTAGGCCAATTGCCTGCTGCAATGTCCTATACAAATGCATCACTAAGGTTATTTGTTCTAGATTGAATGCAGTTTTGGGATCTATTGTAAGCAGTAATCAAAGTGCTTTCGTCAAAGGTAGGGACATTGTTGATAATGTCCTTATTTGCCAGGACCTAGTCAGGCTTTATAATAGGAAGAGCTGTTCTCCTAGGGCTATGATGAAAGTAGATTTAAGGAAGGCGTATGATTTTATTGAGTGGAGCTTTATTGAGGGGATGTTATAGAGTTTGCAGTTTCCTAGCTTGATGATTAAATGGATCATGGCTTGTGTCACTTCTCCTACCTTCACCTTAGCTTTAAATGGAACCCATTTTGGCTACTTTAAAGGGAGAAGAGGGATTTGGCAGAGGGATCCCATGTCTCCTCTGCTGTTTACCTTATGTATGGAGTATTTGACTCGTATCCTATCTGTGGTTACCAACAAGCCTGGCTTCAACTTCCACCCTTTGTGCAGGAGTTTGAAATAAGCCATCTTTGTTTTGCAGACGATCTTCTTTTATTTTGCAGAGGAGATCTGCATTCTATTACTGTGCTAATGAGAGCTTTAAAGACTTTTGATGCTGCATCAGGGTTGAAAGTTAACCATGATAAGTTTGAAGTTTTCATGAATGATGTTGATCAGCAGGTGAGGAGTAAATGCTTAAGGGTTTCTGGCTTTGTGGCTGGGTCCTTCCCCTTTAAGTACTTGGGCATCCCTATCTCTTATAAAAGACTATCTATCAATGATTGTGGCAGACTCACTGAGAACATGGTAGCTAGAATTCATACGTGGGGTGTTAGAAAACTCAGTTTTGCTGGTAGACTTGTGTTGATCAAGGCTGTGCTGTCTCATATACATTCTTACTGGAGTAGGATTTTTGTTATCCCTGCTACAGTTATTAAAAGAATTGATGAGATTTGCAGGAATTTTCTTTGGGCTGGTACTAAGCAATATAAACATCCAGCTGTTGCTTGGGAGAGTTGCTGTAGGAGCAAGGAGGAAGGTGGTCTGGACATCATTCATAGTGGGGATTGGAATAAAGCTATGATGGTTAAGTATACTTGGTTGATAGCTAATAAGGAAGACCATCTATGGATTAAGTGGGTCAATGCAGTTTATATCAAAAACAGGTCCTGGTGGGATTACCAACCGTCTATTAATACTAGCTGGTCCTGGAGACAGCTTTGCAAGGTCAAGGAGTTGTTTAAGGGAGGCTATGTTAATGATTCATGGATGGGTGGTGAGTACTCTGTCCAGGCAAGATATAAATGGCTTCAGGGGACCAGATCTAAGGTAACTTGGGTACCTATGGTTTGGAACAGATTCAACGTTCCAAAGCATTCTTTTATTATCTGGATGTATGCTCTGAGACGTCTGCTCACTAAAGATAGGCTTCTTAGACGTG
>LHUT01001926.1:3929-19717 GCA_001412135.1 Silene latifolia subsp. alba
AACCACCTAACACACGTCAGACACTCAAACCTCAACAACTACTAACTTCCTTTTGAGCTACTGAATATATCTCATACACCAATACGATCAACTCGACTATCACTTATACTACTACATCGAATTACTCAGACATGTACCAACATGATTGCGAGACTATACTTTCATTCATCACCGGTCAACAAGACAACAACTACTACTTACCAAAACGCACAACCCGACTGATTTATATATACATCATATCAAAGATCAAAGATTAGGGTATAAAGAAAATGAAATTGCTTTTAACATTATTAAAAAGTTAAAGTAGAAAATAAAACATACCAAAAACAAAAAAACGTAAATTATTAACTGAAATATCAAAAAAGGAAATGTAAAATATTGACTGAAATACCGATTTTTTTAACCCTTTTTATTTAAAAAAAAAAAAAAAAAAAAGCCGACCAAATATGGGCAAGCAAAATTGGGCCGTCAAGCGTCCATTAACAAACTAGGGTTTATAATCAACACTCTCTTCGAGCATTCCAAATCTCAATCAGCCGCAAACATCTTCACAATTTTAATCAATTTGGGGAAAAATGGTGCAACGTCTCACATACCGCAGGAGACATAGTTATGCCACCAAATCTAACCAACACCGTATCGTCAAAACACCTGGTATTGTTTATCACTCTCACATTTTAATCTCTTGATTTCAATTCACCTTCTGTTTTCTGGGTTTTGTTTATATTGATTTGGGGATTTCTGGGTAGTTTTTCGATTTTAATTTCATACTCATTTTGATTGGTATTTTTCGATGTACTCTTTTTTGAAAACCCTAATTGATGCTTGTGTACATTGTGGAATGGTTTTATGAGTTACTTAGAGTGTAAAGTATTTCCGTTGTCGCAATTGTTTGTTTACAATTGATTAAAATTTGCACTTCGCAAAGAAGGAAACGGAGGGAGTACTATTTTTAGGTACTGTTTGTAGAATTATGTTGCACATTTTGAGTGATTATGCCAAATGTTATCCGCTTTGCTGGGAATTGTTGATAGAATTGACGTTTGGACGTTGTTTGTATTGGCTAAAACGTAATTTCGTGCTCATTTTGACTGAATTTCTGAATTGTTGGTTTTATGGTATATTAGGGTCTAATGTGTAAGACCAATTCACCCACCCAAGCTTTTAGAAAACCCAATTGGACAAAAGCCTAACATTTTGGCTCTCCCAACTGTGTTGGCTCAAGCTGATGTTAAACAAGTGATCGAAACCGATTCTATTTGTCCCAACCCAACCTGAAACCAACACGAACAAACTCCTGGTTCTTTTGAATAACCTAAGTTACATTGGGGATATGTTCAGTCTCTTTTTCTTTTGTTTTCGTATGACTTATTTGGTTAGTGACTATAGTTTATAGTTTATTTTCTTTAGTTCCTAAGTTGATCTTTCTTGAACTTTAGGGTCTTTGGTTGGTTTTACTTATCTGTATATTTGATTGAAGCTAGGTGTTTGGACTTAATATTGGTTTATTTGTAATGGTTTTAAGGTGGTCGTCTGGTGTACCAAACCACAAAGAAGAGAGCAAGCGGTCCCAAGTGCCCTGTCACCGGAAAAAGGATCCAAGGGGTATGTTCCCTGTTTGCACTGCACTCTTCTAGCAATACCATTGTTTAAAGTTTACCTGTGTTGAGCGATCATTGAATGTCAATACATGCATTTGTCACAACTTCCATAAATGGATTTCATTGTTGGTACCGTGATGTGTGTTAGCTATGGAAGTCTTGACAGATAGGAGGAAAGGAGGAAGGCGAGGGTGGGTTATTATGATAGGAGATCGTAAGCATTGGAGGGTGAAAGGTTGACTAAACAGGTAGGAGATTGCAGCATCGTTGTTCCGCAGTTGATGGATGATAACGGAGAGACTGAGAAGGAGAGGTCAGGTTTATTGGTTGGAGATGGGTTAGTAACTACTCCCTCTGTCCCAATCTTTTGTTAACCTTTGATTAAAATACTTCTTACAAAAAAATAATATAGGTAAACAAATGAATGAGACGGAGGGAGTAAGTTTGTAAGGTTTGTTGTTACTAATGTTTTTCAAAAGAGCCCAAGGTTGTTTGTCAAATAACATCTTTTGTAACGGAGTGTGTTCTTTGTAATTTTGTCCCCTTAGAATTGCGAACTCTAAAACTAAGAGCAAACAGCAACACCATTTTGAAATTGCCGATAAGAGAAAATGGCAAGTATATTGTAAAATGGGGTGAGTGCTTAGTTATATATATCCTGTGAAGATAAGATAAATAGATTTCTAACATGAAAAGGCACAGCAAGTTCAATCAAGAAGGAAAGTTGTGTAATTTCAGTTCTGAAACATATTGTTTACCTGTTCTCGTTTGATTGCACTACTGGTGATTGCAGATTCATAGGATTGCTCGTCATAGGTTGTTTCATTTTGCACTAGAACATATTTTGTTGTTGGTGATTGAGTGATATCATACAATTTTCATATTATTGGATGACAAGATTCACGTGTACGTCAAAAAATCATTTTTACTTGGCACTTCATAAGTTATCTACATTGTTATTTAACTTTTCTCTTTTGAAGCCACCTTACCTTTTTCCAGCACGACAGTCTAGGATGTAACCGTTGGGGTTATCTTTAGCTTATTGGTAACATAACCATTCTCCTATTGAACATAGAAATTGTGGCGCTTATGAAGACTCTATTAAGACTTCTATAATTTTAGTCTTCATTTCCTTGAATATATTATACTCATTATAGGATAAAGTCCTTTTTAAAACATCTTATTATTAAAACATCTTCTTTAGCTTATTGGTAACAACCAAATATATGAAGACTCTATTAAGACTTTTTAAGACATCTTAAGATAAAGTCAAAGTGTCTCATATACTTATGGTGAGCCCAACACTTCCACATGGTTTGGTTAGGTATTGAATGTAACTTTTAATGTCAGTTCATTGTCATTTGCATGTTATAGTGTGTGAGAGGGGACGGCTTTGCAGCACTTAATTGTCGGTTGCTAGTGCATAATTGTGTCCACTTGGTGTTCGTGTTACATGTTTCATTTCTAACTCTATACGGATAAGTTGTATTTTAATGTCAATTTGACTTGAATAAGTAAACCACTCAAGTACTCCGTAATGTACTTGCATGACAATTGTAAGGGATGCTGAACGTTTTGTACCCTGTAATGTTTAGTTGCTGCTTATTGCGCTCTCTTTTCTCTGCAATGTGGGACATTCGAAAAGTGTGTTGGCTCCATAATAGTGCTTTCATATCTTCTTCTCACACTCCAAAAAATTTGGTCAACTATGGCAATTATCCTGAATTGGTGTGGTATTCTCGTCGTTAAATGGAAACCTTTTTTTCCTTATTTGTAAAAAAAAAATTAATGTCAATTTTGTTGTGCGGAACTTGTAAACAGATTCCACACTTGAGGCCAACAGAATACAAGAGAAGTAGACTACCTAGGAACAGGCGTACTGTGAATCGCCCATATGGCGGTGTGCTATCCGGTGGGGCCGTCCGTGAGAGGTTTGTGCTTGATATCCTCCGCTCATCGAATTTGGATAGATTAGTCCATTTGATATTTGACGATGTTCCTGATGAGACTAACTGATTGTGAACCTTGCAGGATTATTCGTGCTTTCTTGATTGAAGAGCAGAAGATTGTGAAGAAGGTTTTGAAGATTCAGAAGACCAAAGAAAAGCAGGCTTCCAGAACCTAGACTGTTGGTGATTTCGCTAGTTTTTGTTGTTAAGCCCGGATATTTTAGGAAGAACACTGTTTACTGGTTAGTAGGAAGAACACTGTTTACTGCGACACTGTGAGGTGATTGTCTGCAGTTTCAATGAGCATTTTTGTTTATGTATGTGTTGCTAAAATACTAATCTCTCTGCCTTGTCATCTTCAAGTATTCCTTCCGTACCAGTTTAGTAAAGCTTTTATCCAATACTAATCTACCTTCAGATGATGTACTCTACTTCCCATCTTTATTCCAATCGCTGTCACCCCACTTTTAGCCAGCAACCTCAACATGAAACCTCACTCTCCTCACCCGAAACCCTTGGAAATCATTGTACTCTTCAAGGTTAATTTGATGGCTGTTTGCTTGCTGGTTGGAAAAAGGTTGTCTGAAAGTGAGTATTTGGGCTTTAGTCCTGAAGTCGGGATCCATGGTAGGTGTTCTGTGAAGATCAAAAAAAAAATGGTAGGTGTTCTGTGTTGAAATGCTCCAGGATTTCCATTCTAGGGCATCATGATATAATTGACTTTCATTTCATTTCCAAATATTTGACATGAATTTCATAGCGAAACCATAAAGTTTGCGACTTTCTTGCTTCATGACACAGCAATGTATTTGCAGAAAAGTGGTCGTTTTATAGATGAAGTTCTGTCTTTTAGTATTGCTTCCGCAGCAAGGGTACTAACGTATACGGCCGCTTTGATGACATTATTTTTCTTATCTATGGTACTATACCTTCAAATTGCAATAAAGATCAATCTGTATTGAAGGGTTTCATCATTCTCATCTTTGAATACAAGGTTAAAAAAAATTACAAGGCAGGGGCGATAACGAGGTATTTCAATATCGTTTATTTTCTCTGTTAAAAATGAAATTAAGAGACGTTTCTTCTAAAGAATTGTCTGAGCTTTTTGAGAAATTTAACCAAGTTTTCATGATTTGGAGCAGTCTCTACAATAACTTGAAGTCCGTCGAAAGACTTCATCCATGAGAATGTCAGAGGGTAGTTTTCAGGGTGTATGAACTTCACATTAATGGCTTCTTGAACACCTTCAATTATCGGCAACAATGTTGCCATCAGTATGTCCAAGATCTCCATACTTTCTTCATTCAAACCCGAGTCTCCTGAATGTAGATCCTTAACGTTCGCTTCTAATTTCTTCATGCTTTCTTGAATATCTTTGACAATCTTCTCCTCTTCATGATCATTACGAGCTTTCACCACGTCCCTGAGCCTCTCAAACACCTGTAAGAAAGTAGTTCAAGATTACAAATTCTTGTACAAGAGAGCAAGACCGTCACATTGGCTCGATTGGAAACATAAGAGTTTAATGAAAAGTAGTACCAACCTGTAAGTCGATGAAATTAGTCCAAAACCGCACTTTAGCACGTAGATAATGATCTTCAACCGGGAAGATCTTACGAGTAGTAGTCCAAACTTCGTCGAGATACTCGAGAATGATCAAAGACTCAGGAATAGGCCTTCCATCATGAACCAACACCGGAACTAATTTCTTAACGGGATTATACTTGAGAAGTAACTCGCTCTTGTTTTTCAAGTCTTCTTCGATATACTCGTAAGATATACCCTTAATTTTAAGCCCAATTATCACCCTCCTTACCCAAGGACTAGCCCACATCCCATGTAACTTGACACTTTCCATAGATTCTCCCATTTCGAGTGTGTTTTTATTTTTTCGTACCGTTTTATTATGTGTCGTCTTAGTTTAGTATGGTTAGAATGTTGCAGGAGATGTATATTTAAGAAAGTGAAATGAGTTTGGTGTGATTTAGAGTGGATGTGCATCCAACAAGGTCGAAACTACACAAAGGCATTTTCGACCACATATTGGCCAATGGAGGGACAACGGCCAACAAGTCAGTAGGTCACCAAATCACCAATTAGCCATAAAGAAGGATAAATATACCACACCTTTCTTTACCGTTGTAAAAAAAAAAAAAGATTGAAATTTGGAGCATTTTCATAATGGCAAGGTCCTACTGAATTCAAGTATTTGTATTAACATTTTCATAATGGCAAGGTGGAAATAAGATTGAAATTTGGAGCATGGATGAAACACACACTGGTAGTTGTGATTAATGTGGATAGTAATATCGATACTGATTTCACGAATGTGAATCTAAAGCCTTTTGACACGATAAATTTGAGTCGGATATGGATTCATAGATCGAGAAACAGGTCTAAGCCCGGATTATATAGTTGAGGTTGATGTTATCAAATCCGCAATTTTTTAGTAGCTCATATCGAGGCTTGGATTCTGTATTGGTGAATACGAATATAAATTTATGAAATATGGGTCATTAGTAGGACATGGGTCATTACGTACTCAATAGTTCCATAATTTTTTTCCCGGTTAAATGTGAGGGTAGATATATAAATATATTAATGAATCAAGTTTTAGTTTACTCATCTCATAACGGGTGTAACAACTTAATTGGTTAGAGTGTATTTACTATATAAGTTTATTGTGTTTTATAGAGTTATAGTTGAGATAAATATAACATTTTCATTTCCTAAAAGGCTAAGGGTAAGATTATTGGTGGGTTTTGAGACAAAACTCATATGAGTCTTAAGATAAGACTCATTCAAGACCCCCAATAATCTACTCAAGTCTTGACAAAGTCTTAAAGTTGAGTCTTGAAAACTAACATAAGACTTTATAAGAGTCTTGACCTCACCTTTTATAATGACAACCAATAAAAGATTAACATGTGTTAAAACATTATTGTTTTCTTTTTTTATCTAGAACCCCATAAGAAAAGTGTAGTGGAAAAGTAGAGTCTGAGGTAAGTCTGAGGAATAATGTATAAAGTCTGAGAGTCTGAGACGAATCTGAGGTGGGTCTGAACAATAAAATAATAGTAAAAGTTAGTGAAAAACTGATGTGGCAAAGTCTTAAGACTTTGATCAGCCTGACCAATAATCATACCCTAAGAAATTGAAATCTCTTTATCTCACAAGGTTTGTCATTGACACTTCACAATTCAAAATTGTGTGAAAATATAAATCATTCGCCCCCTAATATTTCTACAACAGTACAACCCCACCTTACAGGTTTACACAACAAAATTTATTCATCTTATAAATGATTCATTTGTTATAATTTTGCAAAACTTAATAATTAGATCAACGCGTTATTGGCTACCATCAATAATATTTATCACCTTGATTGGAAATACTCATATTGTTTGAGGTGCAATACGCTCATTAAGTTTATAAAATCGTAATGCTTAAGATTCAATAGAGTTTACTCAATATTGTAAAGAAATAATTTAGTCCCTTATTATATGTTTACATAAAAATACAATTTTGAAGGGGGAAAAGTGTCAGGAATGGGATTCGAACCCATGCCCTTTCGGACCAGTACCTGAAACTGGCGCCTTAGACCAACTCGGCCATCCTGACTTTCAGCGCGCACATTTTAACAGATCAATTTTATTATATTTCTCTATCATCTTAAAATTTATTTTCCTCCCGCTCCATACTATGACAAAAAGTTCATTGCAATGCTAATGAAAAGAACAGCAAAAAAAATGATGATTAAATTAATCAACAAAAACCCTAATTTCAGAAAATCATTTATTTCTAACATTTGTACAAATTCTCTTGCAATTAACATAAATAATTCACCAAATTATACAAAAAATGATGGTGTTTTTACTAATCATATTGACCTACATGAGATTTTATCATCTTGGAACAATTCTAGGGTTTGTACACTTAAAGATGCAAAAAAACTACATGCCCATTTGATAAAGTTGCCATCTTTATCTACTGATGTGTTTGTAGTTAATTCTTTGATTGGTTGGTATTTGAAACTTACAGCGATTGATTATGCACATAAGGTGTTTGATGGAACGCCTAGCCCAAATGATGTTACTTGGAATGTCATGATTTCGGGTCTTAATAAGAATTTGTTGTATAATGATGCTTGGGGGTATTTTTGTCGAAGGTGGTCAATGGGATATGGGAGTAGTCAGTATACTTATGGGAGTGTTATTTCGGCTTGTGGTGGTTTAGGGTCTGTCTTGTATGGGAAGTTGATTTATTCGCTTACGTTGAAAGACGGGTTCTTTTCAAATGGGTACGTTCGGTCTGGTATGATTGATTTGTTTGCGAAAAATGGTAGTTTTGAGGATGCTTTTCAGGTGTTTTGTGATTGGCCGTTTGAAGAGAATGTAGTTTGTTGGAATAGTATTATATCTGGTGTTGTTAAGAGCGGGGATCATGAGAGAGCGGTAGAGCTCTTTGATCAAATGCGCCGTTGTCAAGTGTTTCCTAATAGTTTTACGTTTTCTGGTGTTTTGACAGCTTGTATCGCGCTTGGAGATGTTGCAGTAGGGAAGAAGGTTCATGGCTTGGTGATTAAACATGGTGCTGGTCATGATGTTTTTGTTGGGACTAGCATTAGTGATTTATATTCCAGATGCGGGGCTATGGATGAAGCAACAAAGAACTTTTTGAGGATGCCCGTTCAGAATGTAGTTTCGTGGACTTCTATGATCTCCAGATACGTGCAAAAAAATGACGTTATATCTGCAATTAACCTTTTCAGAGAAATGAGGAAACTTGGGTTTGAAGTAAATAAGTATACTATCACAAGTTTACTTAGTGCGTGTTCCAAGTTACAGATGATTGATCTGGCTTTGCAAATGCACTCCTGGATCCTAAAATCTCATTGGTTAACCGATTCTGCGGTGAGAGCTGCTCTGATTAACACGTACTCTAAATTGGGTGAAGTTTGTTTAGCAGAGCTGTTATCTCTTGAAAAGGGTGACTCTGAAGATGTAAGTGTACTGACAGCAATGATATGCTCGTTTGTTCAGAGTAATAAGTTTGAGAAAGCAATTTCATTGTTCCGAAGAATATTATTGACAGGTCTTAAACCTGACAATTTTTCCATTTCAAGTATTCTGAGCATCACAAACCGTCTAGAAAAAGGGAGACAGATGCATTCTTATGTGCTGAAAACAGGTTTTATCTTTGATCTTTTGGTTGGTAGCTCACTATTTACTATGTACTCAAAATGTGGTCAAGTGTTGCAATCATATGAGATTTTCGTGCAGCTCCCTGATAAAGATATCGTCTCTTGGGGCTCCATGATTTCTGGATTTGCGGAACATGGATATTCTGATAAAGCCATGCTGTTGTTCAGGGAGATGCTTGCTGTGAGGGTAAGACCTGATCAAGTGCCATTGGTAGGTTTACTAACTGCTTGCTCTTCTCAAGGTTCCCTAATAAAAGGGAAAGAAGTTCATGGTTATGCTTTTCGTATGGGTTTTAGCCAAGAAAGACTCATTGGAGGAGCACTTGTAAACATGTATGCTAAATGTGGCGCGCTAGATTCATCGAGGAGGGTGTTTGACATGGTTCCCAAAAAAGACAATGTTATGTGCTCTGCTTTAGTTTCAGGTTATGCCAGAAATGGGAACATTAGAAAGGCACTACATGTCCTCCGTCAAATGCTTTTATCCGATCTTCCAGTCGACTACTATACATTATCGTCTATTCTCGGGTCTCATGCTCTATTAAGTAGACCTGACATCGGCATACAGTTACATGCACTTGTGGTCAAATTAGGTTTACAGTTTGAAGTTTCTGTTGGGTCTGCATTGATTTCAATGTACTCAAAAACTGGAGCTGTTAAAGATTGCCGAAACGCGTTTGATGAGATAGTTAATCCTGACTTGATTGGATGGACGACTATGATAGTGAGCTACGCACAACACGGGAAAGGTGAAGACGCGTTAAAACTTTATGATGCAATGCAAAGTCAAGGAGTAAAACCAGATATAGTGACATTTGTTGGAGTGTTATCGGCTTGTAGCCACACTGGTTTAGTGGAGGAAGGGTATTCCCATCTTAGGTCAATGTCCGAGATTTATGGAATTGAACCCGGGCTTTGTCATTATGCTTGCATGGTTGATCTTCTAGGCCGCTCAGGAAGACTTAAAGAAGCGGAAAGCTTTATTAATAACATGCCTGTAGAGCCTGATGGTTTGATATGGGGAACATTGTTGGCTTATTGCAAACTACATGGTGATGTTGAACTTGGAAAAATAGCAGCTGAAAAGGTTTTTCAGTTAGAACCTAATGAATCGGGTGCTTACGTGTCATTGTCGAACATTTGTGCTGATTTAGGGCAATGGGAAGAAGTCGAAGAGATTAGAAAGCGAATGAAGGGAAGTAGAAGTAGGTTGAGCAAGGAGCCTGGGTGGAGCCATGCTTGACTTCGCTTGATCCATTAATCTCATGGCTACTCTTTGTTTTGTATAATGAGAGTCATGTAGGCAATTTTGATGCTAACGCGTTTAGAACCAAGGCCATGGCCTATGAGTACCATCATTTGATGATTTCTCAGGTAAGCTAGCCGACATCTATTGTTCTCATGGCTACTTCAGTAAACATTTCAAGACGATGCGGTTTTGTTGAGTTTATCCCACAATAAACTAGTCTCAGAATGCAAAGGTCTAAATGACAAGCTGTTGCAAATCAACATCTCTTCGGAATTTGGCTAGGGCTCTCATATTCAAAGCCATTGGCATATGAATGCAAGATAGCCTACTAGCCGTAGTGTCCTGAGTTAACCCCACTTTATGATCTGTTTAGTTATAATCTCAACAGGAGCGAGTTTTCAAGGCTGTCAAGAAATCAGCCGACCATTGCTAGTTTGCCAGTCGTCCGACATTCAATGCTAATGCATCAGTAGATCATCTGACTGATGAACGAAATGTATTAACATTTTGTTTTGAAAGTGTACTGTACCCTGTAAGTTCTTCAGAGGAACAAGTCCAATTTACTAAAATTAGAGCACACTGTTGCAAGCACTAATCAAGTAACCATGTCATTCTTTAAGCCAATTTAAATAAAAACCATTATTTACATCATACCAAAATTCCATAGAAGTGTGACAACTGACAACTTTAATCGTATGTTCAGTCGCGTTTCGAAACCAAGTTTGTCAGCTTTAGTGATGGGGGATGCAAGACAACTAGCTTTGCACCTGATAGATAACTAAATGCAAACGCAACGATGTCAATTAAATTAAAACTAGCTTAATAAACCATTATTAACGAGCAAACCAACATAATATGCGAGTATACAACCTCAACCTTAAACTAGCTATAAATAACTAAGTGCAAAGAAAGCCATTTCTGCAAAGAGTCGAGATTCCTCTGGAATTCCAGCAAAAGATGAACGAAACTGGCCGCCATTATGAACCAGACAGTGAAAGTAAGAGGTATCAAACCGCATGAATCAACTAATTTCCTGGAATTGATAATAGTTTTTACTATCCAGCACAATATGCAGATGATTATGCAACTACCACTGAGAAATTGTCCGGTACTGTATTTTATCTTCTTCGAACAATGGCACATTTTCTACGGCAAAAGTAAGGGCTTCACTTCGTGTATTCAGGACTTCTCGGGCTCTAAAAATCTTAATAAACGACTCACCTTGCAGCAAGTATTGAGTCCTATATCACGTGGTGACTGTTCCCTTCCACATTTCCAAAAGTTTTAGAAAAGGGAATAGAATACAAAATGACAGGTTTCTGAACAGTTGAATATGGAAAAATAAAGAGGGGTGTAAATTTGATCAGAGGCCGTATTTGAGTATAGGGATAGGGAAACCAGGTCGGGTAGCGCCAACCTTCTGACCAATCTCATCGACAGGTAAACAGTTGATGGTAAACAGTAAACTGGTCATTGACTTGTTCACAAGTATTCCTGTCGGACATGAGATATTTTTGCCCAATAAATATAAGTCCAGTTACTCATCCATGCATATTTGAATGTCAGCCGTGACACAGATACAAAACCGAGTTATCAAGATTTGAAGTTACCCCGATCACATTTTCCTGCATTTTGAAGCAAGGTTGGCCACATTTAGCAAGATTAGGCCACAACAACCGATATTGCACCATGATCAAAACCAAGATTTAATCCTATGCTTCCATGTCCGCAACAATAAACCAGATTACCTCAAGTTACTACCAACTTCCAAAGATGATACAGTTGAAAGGTGAAGTAGACTATTCAGTTTATATGTTCAAAAAGATATGTTACCTTAGGCCTGCTCAATATTAAATCATCAGTTCACTGCTCCATTACTTCTAAGGAATTTTTTCCCTGAAACAACACAACCATAAATTCAAAACATCACTTTTGCCACTGAAGCAAGAATTAGCTATGGAGGCTTTCTAAGCAAGCATACATTAACAACAGAACTACAAATAAATAAGAATTCAACTACTTACTAATAATAAAAAGCCTGCATTACCACGATGAAAACTTAAAAAGTCGATTCATTGTCCATGAGGAACATAAAGAGGCCTTCATGTCATACAAAACTCAAGAATCTTCTTCCTAAATCTCTCAGGGGACCTTCACGAAGTATTTCTCTTCAGTAGCTTTTTATCTCGAATCCCATCATACAGGAGTTCATATGTACAATATGTTATACAAGACTTCTTCAACAAGTCTTCCACAATAATCTTTGGTGCAGCAATCTCCCTTTTACTTGAACTTAAGATACTCTCAACTATATCTGGGACTATACCTTTCTGCGCCATAAGTTGGATTAAGCCAACAGCTTCAAGGACCCTATGGTTCACACAAAGACAATTAAGCACCCTTCCACACGTTACTGGCGAGGGCCTAAATCCCTTTTCAATGTTTTCCAGAAGATACTTGTAGCCAGTAAAACCATTTCCTGCTTTACAAAAACCATCTATTAAAACACGGTAGGTGTAGTTGTCAGGAAGGCAGCCTTTCTCAACCATCTCATGAAAAAGACTCTCAGCCATGTCCATGCTTAGTTTTTCAGAACAAGCGCTAATTACAATGTTATATGTTGCTACTGTATGAGAGAGCCCATACATTTGGTCACTCTTCCTAAATAACTTGCAAGCTCCACTTAAATCACCACTTCTGGAATACCCGCTGATCAACGTACCAAAAGTAACAAGATCCGGAGTCAAACCCATATGCTTCATTTGCTCTAGCAAATCTAAAGCTTCTTTTACCTTCAGAGCCTTGCAGTGACTCTCAATAAGTATGTTGTATGTAATAAGATTAGGAAGACACCCTTTATCAACCATCGTTTTAAAAGTTCCCATAACCGCATCGAACTTTGCAGACTTACAAAGCCCGTCCAGCAGAGTATTGTACGTAATCACGTCAGGCGTGATGCCATGATCCCACATTTTATCAACAAGTTCGATAGCAGTGTCCAACTTAAACTGTTTGCAGTATCCATCAATCAACGTGTTGAAGGTGAATATGTCAGGTAGACATCCTCTTGTGATGGCATCGTCCACTAGATTGTTGGCATCAGCAAGACAACCCATCTTACACAGTCCATTTATTACCGTGTTATATGTCCATATACTGGGGTAACACTCATTTTTAGACATCTCATTTATAAGCTGCAAGGCTTCAAGAATTAGGCCTTGCTGAGACAAGCCTTTGATTAAGGTGTTGTATAGAACAACATTGGCCTTCACCCCTTTCGTCTCAGCTTCACCAAATATAGCCATGGCCCTCTCAATATCGCCTATTTTGCATAGGCCCTCAACCAAGGCGCCGCAAGTAAATTCATCTGGCATAAAACCTTTAAAAACTGCATCACGGAGGATCATATCTGCATTTTGTACCATACCCAACTTGCAATATGCCTTAATGATGGAATTGTAAGTAAATGCATCAGGATTAAACCCTTTGTTTATCATTTGATGAAGGTAGTTCTCGGCCTCATCAACCTTGGCAGTTTTACATAGTCCGCGTATGATTAGATTGTATGAGACAACATCTGGAGTGAAACCCTCCCTTTTTAAGATGCATAGCAAATTAGCAGCTTCATTAACTGATTTTTTCTCGCACAATCCTTCAATGAAAATGTTATATGTAAACAAATTTGGTGAAACCCCCCTCTTGAGAACCTTACTTAATAGCCTTTCAGTTTCTCTGACATTCCCCGTCCTGCAAAGTTCGTGTATCAGCTTGTTAAAAGTAGATATATCAGGACACAGTCCTAGACTAAGCATTTGACAAAACAGCTTTGAGGCTTCAGCTTCATATTCCTCTTTATAAAGACCCCCTATGATAGTACAATAAGCTACCGCATTGACATCACACCCCTGTGAAGCCATGTTTTTAAGAAGTCTCAATGCTGCATTAAACCGGGAAGTCCTACAAAACAGTTTAATCCTAATTGTATAAGTGTATACATCAGGAGTTATCCTTTTATCCCTCAACCTCAAATAAACCTTGTGCGCTTGAGAGAAATACCCATGTTCAATCAGAATATTCATGATGGAATTATACGACATAACCGATGGCTCACAGTTATAAAAATCCATCCTCTCAAAAATGTCAACCGCCTCTTGGACCTTCCCTCTCCTACCATAACTCTTCATGGCACCTATGTACACTCCCTCCACCACATGATTATCGATATCCATCCTCATATCCGATAGCAAAGACTCCATTGCTTCAAATTTGCCATGTGAACCAAGCTTATCAACCATACATTTATAAGTCATCACATTATGCTTAAACCCATCCTCACTTTTCACCGATTTAAACGTTTCAAGCGCCTTAAGAGGATCTTTCTGATGTTTTATTACAGCTGATACATGTTTGGCTAGTAAAGGCTTACTCATTACAAAACCCGCGAAGCTAACATACAATCTAGACGACTCGAGCCAAATCAAGAAACAAAAAATGCACCAAGATTTGAACTTTTTTTACTATTAAGTCACACCTCACAATCACATGAAACCAAATGAAAGAGGGCTACTGTAAATTCATCAAACACGTGGTGGGCATGACTCCACCGCGAAAATGCAACTCCTTCCGTACTCACTGGTGAAAAATAAACGATACCGACGTAAACCCAACAGTTTATTCTTCCATTTAATAAACAGTATGAATGTATGATACCAAATTGAAGTGAAAATTGGGAGAAAAAATATGGGTTGGAGAGTAATGCACCTAGGAAATTGTGCGTGGAGATGAAACAGAAACACAGACCGCAGTTTAGTGTTTGAAGAAACGCATTAGGGTGATTTTGTGCTGGTTAGTCGTTCAGAGAGCAGGCGCCACGGGACCAGATACCTGAGTAAATGTTGCGACTTTGCTGGTTTCAGGCTTCACAGAGCGCGAAAACGTGTAGCAGGAGCACTTTGTTTGATACGTTCATCAAATCAATTTGATACGGACTTACCAAATACTCCCTCCGTCCATAGTCAATTGTTGTCTTTCTATTTTGGCACAAAGACATACCAAGAAAAGAGGAGGTGACCAATTATAGAGGATGACGAGTGGAATAAATTGAGGGTGAAAGATAAAATTGCTCATTAAATACAATCCTAAAATAGAAAAAACAATAATTAACGGAGACATCCGAAAATGTAATGACAAAGTTGGGTACCATGTTCAAAATGACAAAGTTTGAGGATAACACGCAAATTTTTCGAATTTTGTAGAGGTTGTAAAATTATGGGGTTTGCAGCATGTGGAAAAGTGAAAAATTTAAGGTATGTAATCAATGTTGTCAGGACCGAGTTTTACCTCGTATTTATCAACTATATTTCTTCCATATCTTCCGTATCTTCAGAATCTGCCCACACAAAAAACATATCAACACAATAATATGTGTATATTGTAAATTATAGCAAATGTATATTCTAGAGGATCCATTTCTTGCTTAGCAATATTCTTCCCCATCCTATAAATACTTGTAATTATTCAACCATTGTATTCATTCACTTAATACATACATTACCTTTCTTACATGGTATCAGAGCCAGTGTGACCGAAGGTCACGGGTTCAAATCCTGGCAACCTCAAAACCCCTCAAAAACTCGAAGTGGAAACCCAACACACGGTACGGGGGAGCCGATGCAAAACCAACCACTCTTCAAGCCCAACGGGCATTTGAGTGAGGGAGCGTAATAAGAATAATTATAATTATTGGGCTTCAACCATTACCACCTTAAGGTTTTGGTTGAGATGGT
>LHUT01001927.1:5657-19802 GCA_001412135.1 Silene latifolia subsp. alba
CGATTAACGATCCGAGAGGACCTTTTCACTACCCCTTAGACCAATATTTGCGACTAATTTGTGACCTACACAATACCGTTCGTCGTTAGACATTCATTGGTGAACCGAGAATCCTAGTTATCTCTCCATACTTTTATATTCATTCTCTAATCTTTTATTTCTCTTTCCTTCACTGCTTGTAGTTTAGCAAACAAAATCAAACAACCTCGAATTTGTTACCTTGACAGACTTTAGTTAGCAAGTAGAACACATTTTAGTCTCCCTGTGGATATGATCCCGACTTCCCTAGCTATATTAGTTAGAGACCAGTTGGTTATTTTTGATAGGTTGCGACAGCCGTGTCAAACACCGTCCTCACTGTTGAATATCAATGTCCAAACCAACCCTTGTTTTCGCAAAAACAAAGTTTCTGACCAGAAACTTTCTCTTCCGTTTTAGCACCACTTAGGTTCATCTTTGACCCTAAATTTTCCCACATTCACAAAACTTGCAGTTTCACGATTTCAAAACATCTAAGAACTCGGATATTGGTTTCGTTTGACCCCCCAAACGACCTCAGTAAGACCGTCGCAAACAAAATATCCGTATTCGTATGAACTGAAATAACAAATTGGAATCTAACAAGAAGCAATAAAATGCCAAATTAAAGGGCAATTGTGGTAGGGACTGATGGTGGCACGTAGGGCTGGGCACCGGTCCAAAATCGGACCGGAATCAGAACCGACAAAAAACATGGACCGAGACAGGACTATAAAAATTCAGATCCGGGGCCGGGCCTGAAAAATTCAGGTCCAAGACCGGACTGGGTCGGTTTGACCGGAATTTGTCATTACATGAACACTTTTTCAACTTCTGGTCCAAAATTTTCGGTCCATTAGGCCGGATTGGACCGGATTAAAAAAAAAAAAAATTTAAGAAAAAAATGCAAATAACAATAATTTCGGGAATTCCGGTCCAAACCGGTCCGGACTAGAAAATAATGGACCGGAAACCGGAATGTTAGAAAATGGTGGACCGGAGCCCTGACGGGAAATTTTTAATACCAGTTCCGGTCCACTAGATTTCGGTCCAGACCGGTCCATTTTTCTTGTCCGGACCGGATTATGCCCACCCCTAGTGACAAGGTAGTGGCGGTGTGGTGTGTGGTGGTGGTGCTGGGTGGCAATGGTTCGGTGGAAAGGGATTTTTGAAATACGGATAAAAAGGAAAAAGAGCAAAGGGGAAAGAGAGGTGGTGGTGCAGGGTGGTGCGGGTGGCAGCCGGGTGGGAAGTGATTGAATGGTAAGAGAGAAAGAGAGAGAGAGTATGAGTCAGGGAGACAGAGATACAGGGGTAAGTTACGTCTTTTTTTTTTTTAAAACGTCGACGGTTCGTTGTAAAACGTCGACTGCAATTCGATAAATTAATAAACTTTTGAGATTTAAGCATGAGATTTTAACATATTTTGATACCATAACTATGTATTTTAGTTAATTTATAAGATCTTACGATTCTACTTATTTGATCCTAGCAACCTCGCTGATCCAAAGTAGGATCTCGATTCTAACAAGATTGGTTGGATGACAAGTGGATCAAAATGCCAAATGACAATTATCAGCCCAAAAAAAAGTACTCCCAAAATAGAAAAGTAAATAATTGAATGAGACAATCCAAAAATGGAAAAGGTTAACAAATGATGGGGATGGAGAAAGTACATAAATTGCAACAAAAAAGGGAAAAAAACTAACATTAGGAGTTTAGGACCGTAAAATTGGATCATTGAGTCGTAGGATCATGTTACGATTCTATGATTAGTTTTTTTTTTTTTTTAAATAAAGCAGGAGTGTAAAGTCCTACAAACTTAAAATTGGAATTGGTCACTATATTTTTGCACAAATTCTCATTTAAGACGGACACTGTTCGTCTTAAGCTTAAGACGTACGGGTCAAATACATACCAAATCACATGCGAAGTTGTCTAAGAAATGCCAAAATTTTTGTCTTTATTAGCACCATGTGGTAGTATTTGACACGTCTTAAGCTTAAGACGGATAGTGACCGTTATAAGCAAGACTTACTGATATTTTTTATTGCAAAATCGTAAAATCGTAAGATCGAAAAACAATTCTGATAACAATGATCCTATTTGAACAATTTAAGTTGTAAATCATGCTACCAATTTATTACCAAAACTGAAATCATTTTGATAGCCTCCCATCCATTCATTAGAATTTTTTCACCAAAATTTTAGGAGAGAAATAAATTTGTTAAGAAAAATATATGCTACCTTTTTAACCTTATTTCTTACCCAAAGTGTAAATGTAGTAAGGCCATGCAAAGGCCACTTTACAAATCCATTCCACACACCTGGCACATACCATTAATACTAAGGGTAAGGTAAACTCCCCCTCCTATATAACACACATAGTTGCATGCATGCATAAACAAACAACCAACAAACAAAAACCATGGAAATCACACAACTCCTAGTCTTAACCCTCACCTTCATAATCCTCCCTCTCCTCTACCTAACAACAAGGCCCAAGTACAAGCTCCCACCCGGGCCGCGACCGCTACCCCTCATTGGAAACATCCACTTGATGGGTAAACTCCCACACAGGTCCATGGCAAACCTAGCAAAAAAGTACGGTCCCATAATGACAATGCGTCTGGGGTCGGTCCCAGGTATAGTCGTATCAACATCGGACGCTGCAAAGTTATTCCTAAAAGACCATGACTTGGTTTTCGCCAGTCGACCTGCCTTGCAAGCCGTCAAGTACCTATGGTACGAAGGCAAGGCAGTTGGTCTGGCTCCCTACGGGGAGTCCTGGCGAAAACTAAGGAAAATGATGACACTTCAACTCCTCACAGCCAGCAAAGTGGACAGCTTTGCGTGGCTTAGGAAAGCGGAGATAGGAAGGACATTAAGGTTTTTTAAAGACGCGGCCGATAAGGGTGCCGTGGCTGATGTTGGTAAGAAGATGGGAGAGTTAACTGAAGATATTATGTTTAAGATGATTGTTGGAAAGGGTAAAGAGGAAGATAAGAGGTATGATTTGCAAAACTTTGTAGAACAAGTATTGCAATTGGGTGGTGCTTTTAATATGGCTGATTATGTTCCTCTTCTTGCACCCTTTGATTTACAGGTAAACACTTTTGCTTTATTTTTATTATAACAATTTACAATCTCATACTTTTAATGAAAATTTATATCTTTAATTAGGTTGGATATCAATGAAAATTCAAAAATGACAAATTTTTAAATAAATTTATTTTAATTTTTGGAGAAATTTTTTTAATAACCATAATTCTTGAGTAAGACTTCAAAAAAGGGTGAGTTTTTTTTTTTTTTTAAATTCACGGTCTCTACAATCTTTGTTTTAAAAGACTTTTGGCAATAAACGAGGGATAAGCCAGGAGAAAAAAATAGTTAAAGGACTAATGAGAAAATATTTCGATTTTTTAGGTCGATTTGAATTATTATTGTCTATTTGTCTTGACCATGCCTCTAGACTATAATCGTGTGTAAGAAAGTTTTATCCAAATAGCATTAAAAATCACTTATTAATTATCCCATTCAACTTATGAAAACTTATTTACAACAAACCGAATGTTATTCAACAAAATAACACACTCTGTCTCAATCATTTATTTATTTTTTATTCTTTGTTAGTGTATATTTTAATTAAAGCTAAATTAATGATTTTGACTGAAGTATTAGTTACTTCAGTTTTTTATAAAAATATTTGTGATATATTATTGATCCCTACCACGGAATCAATTATAGGGACTAACTCGAAAAATGAAGAAGGTGAGTAAGGAACTAGATGTCGTACTTGAAGCCATAATAGAGGATCATCTCACCGGAAAAGGCTTCGTACATAACAACGATCTCCTGGGTATTATGTTGGAAATAATGAAAAACCCGACAGATATCGTCATCGACAGAGTCAATATCAAAGCCGTAATGTTGGATCTATTTGGTGCCGGGATTGATACCATTGGACACACCATAGAATGGGCCATGGCCGCTATGGTCAAGGATCCAAGGATAATGAATGTCCTCAAAAAAGAGCTTGACTCTGTCGTGGGCGACTCGAGAATGGTAGAAGAGACGGATTTTCCAAAACTACCTTACTTGGACATGGTCGCTAAGGAAACATTTCGACTATACCCGGGAGCACCATTGCTACTACCCCGCGAGTCAATGGAAGATATTGTACTCAACGGTTATATGATCCCTAAGAAGTCGCGAATAATAATCAACTTTTGGGGTATAGCAAGAGACCCCAAAGATTGGGGTGAAAATGCTGATGAGTTTTACCCCGAGAGATTCGCCAATGGAGGTGGACAGCATTTTGGGTTTTTCCCATTTGGTGGAGGGCGAAGGTTATGTCCTGGTGCGTACCTAGGAACTGTCACGGTGAAGATTGTGTTGGCTCGACTGGTGCATTGTTTCGATTGGAAGCTCCCTGGGGATGAGAAGCCTGAAGACATGGATATGTCTGAGAAATTTGGCATTGCAATTCCTAGAGTTGATAAGTTGTATCTGATACCTTCATATCGTCTGAAGGTCGCCTGCCCCTGAATGTATAATCCGTTACTACGAACGGGAGTGTACTAATTTGTTGTCATCTTAGATCACAGTCTCTGGGTTTATATCCAGTAATGTAATGCTCTCTTATATTGGTTTTTGTCTTTTGGCAAAAGTCTATAGTTACAGAGATGGCTAAACCTCTGCGCAATAATACCATCGTTCAGTTATTTTGCTAGTTCGGTTTTGGAATGAATTTGCATCACCCACTGGTACCGAACTTACACTGCCATTTCAGATAAAGAATAAAGAAAATATAGTAATCTCCGTTTTACTAGGTTCTTCCCACTTTGAAAATTACGCTAGGATATGAAAAACTTGCGACAAAGATTTTGGAAAATGGGAAGAATATGACTCATTGCTTCACCTTTCAACATAACTTGTTATAATTGAGCTTGTTTTACTAACAGATATACGTCGTCGACATGCAAACAATCATAACGCTTCATAATGAAACTCGACATTTTGGCTATCAATAGGATAGTTTAGATATAGTTCCACACTTTAACAGTCTGCACTAGTCACTGAATTGCCATAAAAGTTAGCTCATTGATGCTATGAAGATATTTGGGAATACTTGGCAAGCAACGCGCAAAAAATTACGAAAAAAACTAAGGTTACAACTTATAAGCACAAAAGGCATAATAACACCAGGGACACTAGTAATACAAAGCTAGATGCATTCTACAGCAAAGGCTTTCCCCATAAGTTCAGCAGAAGAGAAAAAAAAAATATTATAAAGAATGGTTATAGTAATCGATAAACATCTACTAGGGACCAAAAAGGAAATTTTAGTTAGCCATCACAACCTGGTGTGTCGTCTTGAGAGCTTCTGTAGCAAAAAACCTGACATCAACATCTGGGTCTTCACTGAGCTCAGCCAAGCAAGGTTTGATAGTACTATCGACCACCTATGACAAAGAGGATTGTAAGATGGCTTTTCAAGTTCAAGAACTTCTATACAGAAAAGATACCGGATTTTGAGGGGTGAGATAAGCGAAGTTTACACATGGAAAAAAATGTTTGCTTAGGGAACTACATCATCATCGACACTCGGGCTTTGACACATCTTGGTGTAGCATATTAGGTACTCCCTCCTACTCAAAATATCTTCCTATTTTGCTTTTGGGTGGTCTTCGAGGCGACACTTTGACCGTAATTTTCTTCCTTTAAACGTAGAAATTTTTCGCAAAAAGAATAATTTTGTGAAAGAGATTTTCATAACAAAACTAAATAAGTTTTATTTTTCAAAGATTTAATTTTTGAGTGAATTAACGGTCAAACTTTTCAATGTTTTGACATCCAAAAAGCAAGTGGGGAGTTTGGTGTGGGTTGGAGGGAGTATTCATTCATCATAAAAAAAATCTTTCACAAAGATATTATTTGAACAAGAAAAATACTCCATGGAATATATAAATGGAAAAGAATAGAGTGACAGTGGCTTTTTGGAGACCGTGAAAAGCAAACGAAAAGATTTGAGCAGGCTGGAGTATTTACTGAATCCACATGACCCGGCGGAACCTAAACCGATAGGACCCCACCACTTTTTGCCTGGCTCCTCATCTACCATATACTATGATAATAAGACACACTGGAAAACTTCTCAAGCGGCAAGATTTGCAAGGAAATGGGATACTTACAGATTGATCAACAATTGGAATGAGTGACTGCAGTACTTTTGCAACATTGAACTTGATGTTTGGTACCCTGAGATATTTACAAAATCAACTTCGTAATCCATCTCCATTGTTATATACTTTACTGTAGTAACTAAGTACTTTGTAATAACTTCTAAATATATCATAGTTCAATAACTGAATCAATAAAATAATATACCTGTCCTTTGATGCATTAACCACCACTGGTAGAAGCTTGGAACACGTAAGTTCAGCACCCATAACAGGGGCCAGTAGAGACACTGACTGTATGATGGTCATACGGTACAGATAGTGAGGGTTTGTTGCCATCTCTAGCACCTGCCAAATTTCAGCAGAGCATTATATTGCAAATATACAAAATTAATATGCAGTCAGACTCCATCAAACCTATTACTAACCTTCGTTTCACCATGTTCTTCCCACTTTTCAAAATATATGTGGGGGATTTTGAAAAAGGGAAGAACATACAGAAATGGATACTACACCCTTTCTTCTAGGCGCACAAAACATTAAACGTCAAGTTCAGCAGATAGGATGATAGCTAGCTATCTACAAATTAATATGTGAATAGACTGATTTCCTTGTCGCACAACTATAAATTTTAAGCTAAAGAAACAAGCTAAAAAGTTCCAACTTACCTGTGGGATTATGTGTTGCATTGCCCACTCTGGACCAAATTCTTCAGCAAGACGCTTCACATTATTCGCAGCAGCATCTCTAATTGAGTAAACCTGAAATCCAAGAACCAGATCTAAGCAAACTGAAGATTCAAAGCAGAACATAAAAACTAATAACTTCAAAAGATACATTAAGGCAATTTCTAAGGGTGTTTAAAGTGTTCCAGATTTCGAATACTCTGGCATTTCAAAACACCACTATGAAAGGGATCGACAACTTAAAATATGGTTGCGTATTCTGAATTTGTACTTATACCATTTCTACTGTCAAAGAACCGCTATAAACATACATATTCTCCAAAAATCCCCACCCAGGCACCCAGGTATTAAGCCTTACTTTGAAATCTCAGTTTGAGACTTAATCTCGGTATTGGTCATGGCTTGATCTCGGTTGTTGTCCCATACATGCGCCTTATACTGCCTCAAAATGAGGCAGCAGTGACCTTCAAGGCCTTTAGAACTTTGTCCCAATGTAGTCCACGCAGATTTAATACGATTATAGATATTGTAGTTACCTAGAAAACAATTCCGAAAATTTCTCATTCATTTACCCATATCCTTATTCTTTATAAACAGCTAGACGTGATGAGTCATGAACCATGATTATACAAACCTTATCATTTAACCACTGCATGCATAGAGAACCAAGTTTATCATCGAAAAATCCAACGCCCAGCTGACTAGCTAGTAAAGGTATGTATTCAATGATGGCCAAACGAACCCTCCAATGCCTATCTTCTGCCAACTCGACAATTGCAGGGAGTAACGATTGTGACAACAGGTCTATTCCAATGACCTGCATTATGGAGCAATCCAAATTAACCCATCAGAAAATCATCACAAAAAAAAAAATGAGAAAACAAGACCAAACCAAAACATATTACCAACTACGAGCAATTCAGGGCACTTCCAATCTCATAACTAGCAAAGTCGAGGTGGAGCCTTGAAAAGTATGAAAAATAAGCACACCTATGACCTATGAGTGTTTGACGACTAGAAGCATTGTATACATCATTTTCTCATATATAAGGAAACAAGCATACTAAAAGGCCCTTTTCTTTGAAAGAAGCCTTCATATAGCATTTTATGTATTCATTCTTGAAATTTTGCTTCATTGAGTTACCAAGGCCAATGCTATACATACACAACAGGAGTTGCAACTTATTATCGACATCTCAAGGCCATTACTTCTTGTTTTGACTGTAATGAGGACTTATGACGCTAAGCTTCTCACATAACATGATCTACCTTTTAACAAGGTCGAAACCTATTTTCATTTAAAACAAAATGTGGAGAGATTTTACACATTTAGGCGTCTTTGTTTATGGCTGCCACTTTTAGGGTATCTTTTTTATATGGGTGTCACCCTCATGGTGTCTTTCTGTAAATGGGCATCACCTCTATTATATCTTCTTGTATATAGACGTCATACCCTTGGTGTCTCTTAATTAATAGCACATCATACTTGTAAAAAATTATCCACATGGTGTAACCCCCCCTCCCTTCTCTTCTCTTCTCCCGGGAACAAAAAACAGAAGAGATGGTCCCGCACTTTAGTAATGTCAAGTGCCATGCACTCGTCATTTTTTATCTACTGGTGTCTCTGATTCATGTGCAAAAAACAAATATGTGGCCAACCACACAGTACAACCTAAAATCAAATCAAACCTGGTTAACTTGATCAAGCTTGCTGATTATGTTCAACCGAACATCAGGAAATTCATCTTTAAGAAGCGACAGGAAAATTGGAAGAAGCTGCTCAATTGTAGCATCCTGCGACCACAAAACCACATTAGAGAACACCGACTTCGGATAGTTGAGAAAAAGAGATTAAACCAGGCTTGCTTGACTAACAAAGTAACAAGACAATGAGTATATACAAGCACAACAATATATAAAGGCATAAAGCAGTGATAAAGAAAGAAGACAGTCAATACACTAAGAATAAGTGACATGGGCATTACTGAAGCGGACCTCCAATGTTGTCATACAACACCAGGTGTAGGCTTCAAACTGTTCAATTCAGATAATTATTATACTTCATTCAGGCTACATAAGTAGTCTTTTGATTATTACACTGTAGAACATTTTTTGCAGGTAGTGATTTCCCAGTTAAATGTGAAAAAGCCTACACAGCTCATAAGAGCAAGTGAAAAAGCATTAAAAACAGTTCTTTCAAAATAAGTAGACCACCAAAGAACCAAATAATTAATATCGTTCAAAACCTATCATACACTCACACACAAGATAACACATTTATTGAGCAATACTATAAATATTTACTTGATCTCTCACCTTTCCCAAAATCGGTGCCATTCCCATAATAACTGAAGCCAGAGCCGAACGAACATGCTGAGACGAATCTGATGACAACTCCTGCAAAGAGAAAAGCTTGCAGATTAGAAAACTGAATATATGAAGTAAGACAAGCAGGAACACAGATCACAGACTTTAATTTAATCGCTGAAATTTCTATAGATGAAAATGAACATATTAATATCTACCTTGACACAAGGAAGAATGTGCTGAATTGCAAGCTCAGGGTTTAGGATACGACAAAACTTGGTCACTTTTCCGGCAGCTGCTATACGAACTTCAGCTTCATTATCTCGCAGTAGCCGCACATATGCAGGTAACAAATCCGACCTTAACAAAATAAGATGAAGAATCAAATATAATATAAAATAGAGTATCAAAGACACAAATAGGACCTTCTCAGCATGCCCCGTATAATAGAAGAAAATAGAATGACAAGGATGTTTGAATCCCCAAAATGTTTAGGATGGCCTGATGGGGTGGAAGGTCATATGCAGTAGCCAATTGATACCTCGTAGGTTCAGGGCCCACTGCTTCACACAGCTCATACAGTTGATTAGCAACCATGTAGCGCACACGCCAAGACTTATCCTGGAAATTGATAATCAAGTACATAGAATCATGAGTCAGATTAGTAATGCAAATATGATAAAATGCGCAAAAAGCTTTTGGCACTCAGAAGCAAATCACCAATTCAAATTTCAAATTAGTGTTTCGTTCAATAAAGTACATCGATAAGAATCTAGCACAATAGCCTCATAGACCAGTAAGTTCTGAAGCTAACAAAAACCTTACAATCCATATCCACCTAATATATGGAACAGTTAATTTGCTAGGAAAACATTTACACCGTAAAATTTTCAAAGTAAATAGTGAGAAAGTTATACAACAAAAAAAATAATAAAAATTTGATACTCAAGATAAAGGAATACACTGTCTTCAGTCACGAGACTCGCAACCGTAGATGCAAGGAAAGCTAATAATAGACAACAAGATCCTGAAGAACACACGTTACAGAAGCTGAAGTCCTAGTAAGAGTTGTAGCATACCTGAGAGAAGTTAACTATAACAGGCAGAATGTTTGCAATACAGTCTTGTGGATCCAAGAGCTTCCCAAGGGCAGCACAACCCTCAACAGCCAATAGACGAACAGAATCTTGATCTGGATGCCAAAGAAAAATAAAGTGAAATACTAGCTGATTTGCACTATGCAGGTAGTCACTAACACATCTGTTAACCAATCAAGCAATTAGGCCAAACAACAGTACAACACAGGTGAATTCAAATTGATTCAGAAGAGTCCATATTTCCTTGGTAATTGAGACCCGTTACAGTCCGACTCCCGACAATTTGTAAGAATATATAGTAGTGGAAAAAAAACAGAAGAATAGGGAAGGCAGTCAAATATTCATAAACATGAAAACAGCAGAATTTCAAAAATTATATCGTACAATTAAGGAATTATCAAAGCTGCTTTATGTACCCTTAAACCATAGATCTTGCAGATTGAGCACATAGAGACTCTTACAGAAATACAAATTGTGCATACAAGCTTGTATCGTTTAGGAAAAGACAAATGAAGCACCTGGTAAATAAACTCAGGTTCCATCCTTAATGCATACAATATACATAAGCAAGCATCTTACAATGACCTCACAAGTTACTATTGACTGACACAAGCTACACATATAAAGCTCCAGCAAACATGCGAAACAGAACACATACCATCCTGTGTAAGCTCCTCAAACATTGACAAGATGCTAGATTTCAAATTGGCTGTTTCAACAGTAGCTGCAAACTTCCCCAGATTGCTAGCAGCTGATCTTCTAACCATTGGCATGTCATCTTGACACAATTGGTTATATATTGTTCTTAACTCAGCTTTGACATTTTCAGGAGCACTTGGGTAAGCAATATGGAACAAGCCACATGAAGAAACACGAGCTGTAAACCACTCGCCAGCAGCCAGTCTCTGAAAAACCATTACGATAACACAAACTTCATGGCCCAGAAAATAGCTCAAATTATTCACTCTATAATCAGATATAAGCCATAATCGATGCATATGAATCAAACACCCATATGATAGACATAACATAATCAGCCGATGCACCAACGGGAATTTTCATTGGTAGGTTTTTCTACAGAGAAAAAAAACGAGCATGTAATTGTTCTCAGTGCCAATAGTAATATCGATATCTGCGACTCTTAAGCTACCATAACTATTCCTCATCCAAACTTAGAATTCTGATTACTCTCTTAAAGTTTACAAATTATACCAAAAAGACATCAAATCCTGAAAACAATCTTGCGCAAAGCTTTTAAACTATCAAGGTTTCATGTCATGAATATCCGCAATTTTTTTAACATAAGTCCATGAAAAGCACCTACGGAGTACAATCCAAATATTGGACTGCTAATATATAAGATAGCCCATATATCAAATTCGGACAATTCGATTACGCGAAGCTTTAGCTAACAAGATTCAGCTCAAGAATTTACCACATATCAAAACTAGTACTAACATTACCCCCAATGCCTGTCAGAAGTATGCAGCCTTTTCAAATATAACATAACCCTCACAAGCTCACACATGATATACCTTCAATAACTACATAAACGCAATACTGTTTTATAAGATGACCTCGAGAAAACTACGCATGCACATCTTTAAAACCATGATGAGCTTCCAAGCACGAGTAGCCCGACTATTAGATCTACAATGTAAGGTACTTCTCCTTATCTTCGAAACTACCACCATTTTCCTAAATCCTCCTCGCATATTTCTAAGAACGTCGCAAAGAATAAGACCAAACAACAATTTACATAGTTCCACAATAAATAAATAAATAAATAAATAAATAAAACAGCACAACTCATACGAAAAGTGACGATAATTTAACTTTAACCATAGAGATAAATGATTCAACCACAAATTTCAAAAATGTTGCAATTCCAAACAATGAGAGGGAATAACAATATACATAGTTTGGCAACAACAAAAAAGCTCAAAGGCGTATTAAAAGCGGCGAGATTCGAACCTTAACCATAGGAATAAAAGACTCAACAACATCAACCTCCCGCATCTGAGCACCAATCTTAGAAAGCGACTCAACGGCCTTATCACGAACACAAGTTTCCTCAACACTACACAACGTCTCCAACGGCGTAATCAACACATTGGCATGCTCAACACCGCCAACATAGGGTATAAACACGCCCATTTCCTCAGCCATAGCAAGAAGCACCTCATCGTCATCGTCATTGTTCTCGCTAAGAAACGGAATCAATTCTTTACGCGTGCGCTCTTCGCCTAGCGCACGCGCAATAGTGGAAAGACGACGAATGGAATTCAATCGGAGTTGAATATCCTCATTTTTGAGCTCGTCGATTAATACAGCGATTGGATATAGGGGTTCTTCTACCATCGCCATTTTCGCCGAATCAGGTATTCAAATTCGCTCTATACAAATTAAAACGAATAATTAGGTAAACACTGGCGGAAGGATAGATCTGGAAGTAATTGAAGCAGAAAATTGAGAAATGTAGAAAGCGATCTACGGAAAGTAAAGTTTAGATCGATCAATTGTAATGAGAGCGGATATTGAAGGAAAGAGATTAGGGAGAAAAAGACGTACCAGAAGGAAATCGAGGTTCAGGGAAAGAAGGGAAAGTGGTAAGGGGGAGGAAGAGGAAGAGGGAAAGAGGGGGAGAGAGTTTCAAGGGAAAGATACATACATGTAGACCACAGCCCACGGGTGAGACGGTGTCAGGTTAAGGGACAATTGGACAGTGCAGGATTTGAAAAAATGCTGGGGCAATTACTAAAATCATGGGGCTAATTGAAGACGGACATATCGTTATAAGTTGAAAACGGGTTAAATAATAGTCAAGTAGGTAGATAAGATCAGAGTAGAACACCACTCCTTAGGCATTTAACTTGTGACGGATATGTCCCTAGGCATATCTACCCACTCGGTTATTACAGAGATGTCTTGAGTCAATAATTTGATTTGGTGTTTGTTGCATGGTTAATTGTTTAACAAGGACCGAAGTTTGGTTGTTATTACTAACTCTTGTTATGCATTTGAAATTTGGTCTTGAAAATTTTGAAACTTTAATGTTCATGCGTAAATTCCGATTTTCGTGTTTAAAAACTTAGTTTAGTAAACTAATAGGGCTCAAGAATCTTGTCACGCTTAAGTTTTGATTCTTCCTTGTTAGTAACGACATGTATTACTTTGAATCAAAATTTCATCCCAAAATGGTGCCTAAAATCTTTTAGAATTTTAACTTAAAATGAATGATTTTGATCTTGCACTCAAAACATGATCCAATTGTTTTTTGTTACTTATTTTTCTTGATGTTGTATGGGTGTTATATTATACTAGCAGTTTTGCTTTACAAATCGCCTCAAGTTTTGACATCTATGTTAGTTATACCGACAAATCTGATTTTTATACTTCATCCTTTATCTAATTATGTAAAGGAGCTTCAAATGTTGTTTAATGATGTTAAGTATGGTATTCAAATTTGAAAATTTTGTTTTAATTTAAAGTTTTCTTGAATTAATTGAATAATAAGATTTCACTTTTGTTAATAATGCTACGTATTGTCTTAAATCGAGAATCTTACCTTAAAATTTTGCACAAAATTTAGATATACTAGGTAGTATCTTGCACTTCGCGCGGCCTGTTTTAAAATTTTATTATTATAATTGAAGAAAAATAACATAATTTATATATGACCTTTAATATTTTTAACTATAAATAAAAATAAATCAATTTTTCTCAAATTTAATTTTTTAGGTTTAACTTCAATGTTTTAAAATAAAGTACATACCGTTTTAATTAAAACTAATAAGTGTTAATTAATTATGCATGATCAATGTTTATAAATTATTTTATGACTGATCAAATATC
>LHUT01001928.1:26939-44836 GCA_001412135.1 Silene latifolia subsp. alba
AAAAAAAAAAAAAAATTAATGCACATAACTTTCTTCTAAGAGTTTCGACAAGTAATAAAATCCAGGATGAAAACAATATTATGATATTCATTAATTTGTCAAGTATTTTAAAATTGCCAAATAGACTGCAAATCAGGGAAACAGTATTTAGTTAATTTCTGTAACATACCTGTTTAGACAACATTAGCGGGGACAAACAAGAGGAGACTGCCCTTTGAACAGCTTCAGAAGGAGTATTCAGCACTTCAAGCAACTTCTCAACAACTGTGTGGACTTTAGGGTCATCCTATCAGAGTACGGAATTTCAGATTGCTGGTACAATAAACATAAAAACATTTAAAAAAAAAAAATGTAATGTATACATCCCTCATACCTTTGCCAAATGCTTTGCTAAAGCTCCGGTAAAAATAACCACACCCTCCCGAACCAGATCATACGTTTCTTCATCAGATGCCTACGATGTAATAAAAGTGAGACCCAGCCAAAAATTTTGAACATAAGAGATACTAAAAATAAGAAGCAGAACAAAAACATTGACCCATGAACTAACCTTTTTATTTAAATAGTTCTCAAAAATTGGAAACAGTAAAGACACGTTATCTCTCCCATGTTTGTCTATGATCAATATACCCGCATTTATCATTCTTCCACGAACATCTCCATTGGGATCAGCCTAAAAAAACACAAACAATACATTGTTCTGGTTTATCAGACAATTTATATCACAAGAATGGGACTTCAAATGGGATATATATGAATATATCTATAGGTTTAAAATACGAGAATCATTTAAGGCATAGAAAAGCCCTTCCTCAAGAAAGGATATGAACTGTGAAAAATAAGTATGATAACCGGAAACAAGAGTAAGACTGACAACACATCAATGTAAATCTTACCAAACGTGTTGATACAACCCCTCAACTAATCAAGTTCTCGATTAAAATGCCACTTGGCATTATCATACATCAAAACATATCAAAAGCAAAAGCCTTTGGAAAACCCTGAGACGAAACTATCACTGTAATGCATTTTATGCAAAGGGGCAAACCTATCAGCTAGATCAGTGACTTACAAGTGCTCGTGAAATGAGGAACGTCATGACAACAGGAAGGTCTTTAGTTTTTAAAACATCAGCAGCAGAATTTAGGGCGAGTGCCACTCCTTGCCTTGCCAACCAGCCAGCATCAACATGACCTTCAAAACCAGCATCACGTATGTACAAGGAAAACAGAGTTGCAAGACATTCCTGATGACAAAAATGATATTAGATAGTAAAAAGTGTTACATTCAACCAAAATAAATAATACTGTACAACTTTTGAGTTTTGACTGAAACAAGATCATACAAAAATAGTGACGACCTGGTCGCATCTAAGCATAAAAGTAATTCGCATTCAAAAATGTCTACTGAAAAACACTAACATTTGAAAAAAAATTTAAAAAGCGAGTATTATACACAAACGTGAAATTTAATATAAAACCCATTCACGCAAAATCTACTCTGTTAAAAATTTAAATCACCTGGATGGTATCAGGGTACTCATCTAGAGCCGCAGCTAAAGCTTCAGCTGCAGCCAAGCGGACATTATAGTTAACATGCGCTAGTGCTTTATAAAGTCTGGAATAGTCAGTTCCAAAATCAAAGCCATAGCGGTCCCACAAATCTTCAGCAGCTTCCGCAATTGACTGTAAAGTTTCATAAAAAATTAATGGAGATGCACACAACAGCACAGCCAGATATTCCAGCTAACCCGTTGCTTAACAGTGACAAAGGAGGTGCCAAATAGTAGAGCAAACCAAAGTCACACTTTTATTCTTTTGTTGGTCATCCGTCAATAACAAAGATTCACATCAAGACAATGAAAGGAAAACTAATTCTACTCTATAGCCAGTATTTCATTAACCGCGACGAGAATAGGAAAAGTGGACTGATGAAACGGATATCATGTCTATAAAGACATAGAAAACAGACAGACATGTGCAAACAAATAACTATCAAATGCACTGCCGACAACGACTTTCCTACAGATCTTAACTTTCACAAGGTAGGGAAAACTACCGTAACAAGGAAATTAGCTAATTTTGGAATATGGAAAAAGGACCCGACAATGAAAAAGTTTCACTCACCCATTTCTCTTCCTAATTCAAGTGACACACACACACACACACACACACACACACACACAAACACAAACACAAATAATAAAAACGACTGACAAGTTAAAACCAGACAAAAACAGTTTAGAGAAGATGCCAATAAAAGAACGAAGGATAGACATATTATTAGGTCATAGTCAAACCTTTTCTGGATCATGCAAAGCCATCCAGATACTTGTAGCGATCTCAACATTCTCAACAAGACAACGGCCAGAAACAGCTGGAATGCATTTAACCGCATTCAAACAGGCCATTCTTACATGCAAATCTTTAGCATAGACACCATAAAGAGCCTACAAATACACAGAAAACAATTTACAGAAGGACGAAAAGGCAACATACAAAAGAAGAATGTGAAGAAAACGGTGTGTAGAGCATACAGATGCAACGTCATCCAGCTTCAAGCCCAAACACAACTCATTGAGTGTAGATCCAATAGCAGCTTGATATGCAGGAATAACACCAAGAACATGATATAGAACCTATACAAAATTACGTACATTTAGCAAGCAAGTAAATCAAGACAACCGGTATAAATAAAATTTGATAGTGAATATGGTAATTTACGTAGTAGTGGTAGTACTATCAGCAGTGTAATAAAAATAACAAAATTTATATTAAGATTGAATAATTTGTAGCTGCTAGGGTACTCAACTGATAACATTCTCAGCCTGGGAAGAGGTAACACCGGATCAGTGTGAAGATACAAGACTCTTAGCACCTTGTCATGAAGAGCTGTTTTCTTTGGTGACAAGAGAATCCACTCCATAATCTGAAGAAGATGAAAAATGGTCTCCGAGTCAGGAACTATACTAGCTTAAATATAAGCTTTCTCAGGATTCCATCTTCCAGAACTTACAGGAAAGGCAAATATAAAGGTATCCACAGGAAGAGGCCCAAATGTTGATGAACTTGATAACCCATGTACTGCCCTGTCAAAAACACTGCGCAAAGGCTTCTCACTAGACTCTTCTCCATCTACTGCTGAAATGAGATCCAAAACATTGTGGCTTTCTTCTAAACAAATCAGCCGCAAAGCAGTAGCAATGTCTAGAGCCCAATTGCAGAGTGGAGGAGCAATACATGTAGAGAGCTTCACCAAGGTTTCATAAGCTTTATCACCCACAATAGGTGACCTAATAAGTGGTTCGACAAATTTTACCTGAATTCCAGAAACAGAGATGATTTATATCAAACAGGGCAAACATATTGTGTCTGAGCAGATTTTTTCTGATGAGTAAAGCAAACATTGACAAGAACGAAAAAAACACTAGACGAGAGCAAAATATTCACACCGATATACACGGCAAACAACATAATTTAAACTAGGGACGCAAATACTGCTAAGTCACAATCTTGAGGAAAGATCTAGTTGCTCATAGCTATAACATATACTCCCTCTGATCCAGACAAATGGTAACACTTTTGGACGATCCACACCAATGGTAACATACCTTATTTGGCCTAAAAAATGACTAAGTTACCCTTATATCACACTACCTATTTACATGTTTGCCATCAAATGGCCCACTCACTCCCTCAATGTTTAATAAGGCAATACATTATTCTTGTGCCCCCATTCAAAGCTTCCAACTTTACCCCTCACTTTTCAACCTTTTCTTAAATAACCCATTTTTCCTTGTGTTACCATTTGTCTGGATCGGAGGGAGTAGCACTTTAGACTATAAGACCTCCATTATGTCACCCAAAATCCAGAGTTT
Organism: Silene latifolia subsp. alba; assembly: GCA_001412135.1. Taxonomy (NCBI): domain Eukaryota; kingdom Viridiplantae; phylum Streptophyta; class Magnoliopsida; order Caryophyllales; family Caryophyllaceae; genus Silene; species Silene latifolia. Next base: position 30,817 of record LHUT01001928.1, read on the forward strand.
TGCTAGCTTTAACATATTAAAGGATAGTTCACGCATAGTTAAACTAGATCAGCAACACATTGCGATCCCACTCATCCAAAAGATATAAAAAGTTATAGACGAGATGAGAAGGAAAATCAAGAATTTTAGACTAAAATCCTAATTAATTACGAACACACATCATACACAATACGCTCATAATAGAGTCTGATATATAGATTTCAAGCAGCAAGCAGCACTATAATAGAATTACTCGAATCCGGTGACCCAAGATTATATAAGGGTCTCACAAACAAATCCTATGACATGTCCCACTCCAACTCCCACCAAACCAAAAGTTGAAGGGGAAAAAGGTGGGCCATATCCGAGTGAAGAAAATGGATATTGACAGATAGCAGAAAATATACCAACTTATTCACAACTCCACAAAGAACATAAACATCGAAATATAAATTCTAAAATTTGCTAAAAAATTATTCCTAAGAAGCAAGAGACGAACCATGGATGAAAGTTCACTGTGTGTAAAAATAGGGTTGGCAACTGCCATCTCCCCAAGAGCTTTCAAAACAATTGAAAGATTACTCTGTATAGCCTTGACCTTCTCCCGTATAGAAGCCTCTTCCCTTAGAAGCAGTTCACGAGCTTCTTCCTTGGCAGACTTTCCCTTGTCTATGCAGGTTCAATGCGCAAACAATAATTTCAGAATCCATGTTGAAAAAGAATATACAGGATAGCACAAGGAATTGGTTTGGAAAAGTAAAATGCCTATTTTTTTGGCTGTTTTGCTAATGTCTTTTTTCCCTGCAACACCAGAAGCTTCTCTGCGAGGAACATCTCGTCTTACAGAATTATTAGAGATCGAATGTTCCTGAAATTAAGCCAAACATGACTTTCAAATCAGCTAAGAGGCTCACGTATTAGTTTGAGAGAAATATTCAAAAGTCACCTTATGGCCCTGCTCATCTATTTCTCTGGAAGCCACATAGACACCAACTTCAGTCGAAAGAGTACCCTCAGGAGTGTTGAAAACCTATGATCACACAATTATATCAAAATCTATCTGACAGAGAGAGATGCATGAGCATTTAAAAGAAGGATAATTTACAAAAAGTAAATAAGTGCACAAGTAAGCTGTACCAACTACATTGCAAAATGGCATTAAGAAGCATTTAATCAGCAACTAATACGTAACATCGATGGTCCCAGTTTTGGGCCAAGCCACCACAACCAAATTTGATCAGGACAGAGACTTATCTTTGTAGCAGAAAAATCCAAAAACTAATTCAATTTAGACATAACACTTAAATACTTAATATCCCAAAGTGTTGCCTTCATGATCTCGAAATTTGGCAAATATATACATACAGACCTAAAAATTCAGTAATTAATATTCTCGATAAACTTAGAAAAAAAATGACAAAATGAACGGTGGAACATCCTGGTCTATGTTACAGATTGTCTCTCTTGAAACTCTGAGTGTCGATGCCTTAGCTCATCTAGGAACTAAATCAAGTTCGCCAATTTATAACTCGATATTGTCGAGATCAATCAGAAAGGAGTTTACGACAGAGACAATCAACGGACAAAGAGAAAAGTTGAAGTCGCACATGTATGAGAAAATTCGGGCATGCAGGATATCAAAAATAACTTCCTCTCAAAGCCTCAAAGGTCATTATGAATGCAACAAAAAGAATTAACAATGAAAAGTGATAGAAATACAGACGGCAAGATGAACAACCAGAAAAGAAAAAAAAAAAGAAAAAAAAACAAGACGATGACGTTTGAAAAAAAGGCAAAAATAGAATAAACAGACGAAATAAATAAATAAAGTGAATGAAAGAGCAGGATAACCAAAGTAGAAAAGTAGACTCGGAAGACAGAAAAGGCTGAAAAAAGTAAACATACAATGATACAAGCCATGACAAAAAGCCAAATAGACTGAAAAAATAAGTTCATTCTCTACCTCTACTACACTAACTAAAGTCATTTTGGTCAATCCCAAAAAGACCTATGCCACTCTCAGTCACTCATATTCCCACCTTCTTGGGTCTTCCTCTACCCCTCATGGTCCTTTAAATTCAATACCTTTTTGAAGACATGAAGTCTAAAGTCAGCTTTATAGGTAAGTGAAATCTAGACAACCACCTAGTGGCTGCTAGTGCAGAGGAATCACAATTAACAGCATAAAATGTATAACGAACAACGAAAGAAATGTTGATGTATCACCTGAATGTCATTTTGTGAAAGAGCATCATGTGCATAGCGATCAGGAAGATTCCGCAAATGCTGTCAAGATATAGATAGAAATATGTCAGTACCAAGATACCCAACGTAAGAAAAGAGGTAAACTTTAAATTGCATACTCACACATCACTGTAGACTTTACCTTTTCAAATTCAACATATGTATTACTTGGAGCTATGGACATAAGTGTGCACAAAGAGTCAACCGCTGCTTGTTGTTCAAATGGACTTGAACTTGACAAACCAGCTGATCCCATGAGATCCTGCGAGTCAGCCATGAATTAATTCATTCTCGTAGAGAGAAGTAGATGTGCCAATGAACAAATTTATGCTTTAGACAACAAAAGAAAGGATTGCAATACAGGAACCAATGTTTCCAATACTTCCATGTTATGACTCTAGGTTCCACAATTTCACTTACAGCTTTCTTAAAGGTGACGGTAAGGTATATCGTGTTTGAAACTACTAGATGCTCAAAACAGCATGAAAGCTCCCTGTGTCCAGCATACTATAAAGTATAACCAGTAGAATGGAAAGCATAAATTTCCAGCATCAGCTAGCTAGTACACATATCAGTGATCAGAGGTCTATGTTCAAACCATAAATACATATATTACCACATCATGGGCACCACTTCCATCATAAGAGAACATATTATGTCCTGCTTACTAATGTAGCTCATAAATAAGAATCCAAAGACAGTGTCACTTCATATACTGAACTCAACAGAATTATCTTTCATGGGCAGAGAGATATCATATCATTTAATCATAACAGCTACAATATACTGATAAGAAATTTAGTTTAATATATGTTACAAGTTCATACAACTGGAATACTAAATCCCACTACCAGAGTACCAGACAAATAACTCACCTCGCATATTTTCCTGATATCCCCAGCCAGAATGTTCAAAACATCAAAACCATTTGTCTTCAAGCATGTTGATATTCTCTGGAACATAATAAAAGAAAGGAACATCAACAATGGGTACTGATTCAAGCAGCATATCAAAGTACCCAACAGGATAATGCATTATCAAAATCCCAACACAAAAAGAAGTCCACATCATATCTCAAACAAAAATGAACAATAATCACACAAACTGGTTAAGCATCAAAATATATCCAAGCCATGCCAAATAGACAAACAAATTTGCAATCATATTCTAGTAAGCAGAGGAAATGACAGACACAATAAGCACTTTTAATTGCACTACTGCATGCTAACAGATACAAAAAAAATGGTGATAACGGTTTATCAAAGTTGTCCGAAAGCAAACATGATGCGGAAGAACAGACAATTGCACGTTTTACCGACTTAAAATGAAAGACATATTACACAACAAGTAAAAACAAGGTTCAACCATGAAACAGATCAATGCTTCGACATTGCATGCCAGCACATAAACTAGTAGTAATAGATAGCATATTAAAAGTGGAAAAAAAAATCGGTTTACGAGGGACGAGGTGCACTGAGGGGGGAGGGGTTAAGGGTACATCCCATGCCTGTTAGGCTCCCCATTTCCCTTTTCTGTTAGGTTAAATTTCAAATTTAGGACTAAATGAAAACGATCAAGGGAGGATTTTCAAACTAAAAAATTGTACAGTAATACGTAAATTAAACATCTGGCCCACCTCCCTAAAATTTGCAGGAGGCCATCGGGTAATCATATCTTTTTTTGTAACTCATTATGGAATATGGATACAAAGAGTGAAAGAGGGCTAATATGAAGATAAGTAAACGCAAGGGATAAGGGGGTGAAGAGAAAAGCGTAACAAAAGAGCTGAAGAGACACACTTTGAAATTGTGTAGTAGTGCATCTTGCTAGTTGCCTAGTGTGCGCAAGTTGTGTCTAAGCCTCTAAGATACCCAAGACGTTTTGACTACTGCTTTAAAAAGCCTTGTGCTTAGGCTCACTTTTTAAGACAATGAATCGAGTGTATAAATTTCATAAAGAACATTAAATTAGCATTGCATTCTCGAGTAAGAGTGCAAGAAAACTGCAAGATATTGATCAACCAAATTGCAAACATTGAGCTGCTGATCTGAGGAGAAAAAACATGAAAATTAAAATTGGTCAATATATCTAGAAGAACTGACCCGCCATACTCCATCTCTCTTTCCAGTGCAAAGTAAGGCCGGATGATGTGAGCAGAATATAATGCGGCCGCATGTCTCTGGCGCAGCTGAAACGGACGTTGATGATAAAACCACTAAGGCCTTCACCATTACCTCTACGGATGGAACAAACGCACCTGGAGTTTCCACCGCATTTTCTATTTCACTGTAGACAACAATATCATCACAATCCAGTTTTGGAAAGTGGTCCAACGTCACAAACTCAATGACCATTGACCAGGCAAAATGGCTTGTTAAAAAGCATGACAAAATATCATCCTGGGCCAGGGAATCAAAATCTTCTGAAATTTGGAAGAATTCATCATGGAAAGCTATTTTGCAACAAGCATTGTTTATAAAAGCTTAACTGTCCAATAAATAAAAATACTATCGATCATTTAATAACAAAATTAGCTGGAGTGGAATTATATCTTTGTTCGTATTGAAGGGACACCAACCGGGGGACCTCAATCACAAAGGAAGGGTAGAACTCAGAAGCTCAAATACCAGATAAGGGCAGATTCCAATTTACATAATAAAGGGAAGGAGTGAAACCACCACTATCTTAGACAATCAAAGATAATCTTAACCATAAAAGAGAGGGAATGCCGGTGAAGAACAATCACCACACTCCAACAATACATCAGCTGATCAGCCTAAAAAGCACTATTTGCGATTAACTCCTGTACTGACATGAACCACCGAATGGCCAAAAGAACCATCATGGAAAGCTCCGGTGAGGATGTGCTTCTTGTTTGAAAGAAGGATAAAGAATATACTATAATTTTTATTCATCTATCTTTGAAACTATCACCTTCTTTTATTTAAATAGTATAATTTTTGATGTTTTTCAGAGTAGTTTCAATTTATGAAACTAACCTAAGGTATTAAGACTTGGTTTCCTTACAGCCACAAGTGCACACACACAATCAAACAATCTTCCATACTTGACAAGCAGGTAGGAAAATGGAAGGAATGCAAAATATTTTTAGGGAAGAAAGAAATGTCCTGATTTAGTGCCCATGCAGCTGCAATTCAAACCAATCACCAGTTAAATTTCACAATTGCAGTTCCTTTAGCAGTATTTGTTCAAAATGATCATTGAGAGAATTTTCTATTTTACTGGGAAGAATAATTGATAGAGCTTCTGGTCATCTAACTGTGCTACATTACCCAAAGTTGAGATTTTGAGAAGAATCTAAAACCTTCTATGGCACCAGCACATACAGCTGTACCAGCATACCTCTAATCCATACTAGAATCACTGATAAATTCAGGTTATTAGAAGAAATAAATAGCATGGACAGAGGAAACAACAATACTTGAATGACATGAATATAATATAGTCATTCAAGTCCACCTCAGCAACATACCTAGTCTTGTACAAGCGGGATTCAGCCACAGCTGAAAGAAAGATTGCAAACTCATTCAAAAGTGATTCTGATGTTTGTGGTACAGCTGTAACAATACTTCTGGTGCTCCCATATGCTGCTTTACGGATCTCCCATGATTGATGACACAAAAGATAGAATAATACCTGAAAGACAAGAATGAGCACCCCCAAAACAACCAATAAAAGGGCACATAAGTACATAACTAGCAAGGGAAACTGTCATACTTGAAACAGTGACTGCACAGAGAAAGCATCCAACATCCTACACAGAAAAAATTGCAATAGCTAACATATGACACTTTCCAGAAAACAGTATGGTAAAAGGAATGCACATAATTAAGTATTGCAGCTGTGAACATAATACTAATCAACGCTGACCTTTTTGTATGGTCAACCACCAACACGTGGAGAAGATCAACACAGGCCAGACAATCTTCATCTGATAGTTTAGAAACCTGCACAAACATGACCGAGCCATAACAGTTTTATAAACATATTGGTAATCTTTTGTTTTAACTATTAACAGCAGTAAAAAGATTATTTACACAACAAAATGGGGTGACAAAGTTCATGATAAAGAAACGCAGACTAATTATTCTGTCCACAAAATCTGAAACTCATCAGAGAATATAAAATTCAGGTTCGTTCTTCGACAGACTTCAATCTAGTAAACAGATCATATAGTTTTCCCTGGTTGGATGCGAGCATTAGTAGCAACATCTTGCATTCCAAATAAATTGATGGGGTTAATCTGGTACCAATGTGATTAATTTTTTTTCTCACCCTTACTCGTTTTTTTTTTTTTTTGACAAGTGTAGACAATATCACTCAAACTATCAAAGGACCGCAAGGGGATGACTCCCATGTACAAAAAGACAAAAAAGGGAATGACCCACAACAACAAGATCAGAACCTTAANTTTTTTTTTTTTGACAAGTGTAGACAATATCACTCAAACTATCAAAGGACCGCAAGGGGATGACTCCCATGTACAAAAAGACAAAAAAGGGAATGACCCACAACAACAAGATCAGAGCCTTAATCCCAAAATGTTTTGGGGTCGGCTGACATGAATCATTCTTTAGAACCAAAAAAAAGGGAATGACCCCATGTACAAAAAAAAAAGGCATCAATGGGGTGACAGATGTATACAAAAGGAGAGCTGGATGCTTAAGTTCTCATGAGTAATCATATCTATGAGAAGAAAAAATCCAAGTTCTGGTGAGCTGGAGCATCAAGCACTGGACTCCAGCCACACATGAATTTTGAACTCATTATTCTTTCTTTTTTTCTCGGTCCTAAGCCTCAATCCTTGCCATACTATCAGTTATATAATTGAACAAAGAGTAGTCTGAGACGACAAATCATCCTCAGACCTCATGTCAAAAAAACCACTAGTAAGGCTCCCGGGGGTTACAAACTTACAACTAGGACCCGTAGGTCCTTCCCACTTGATAACATGTGAATAAGTGAAGGATCATATAAAAAAAAACTTACACCGATGGCTGGAGCCCCAATTGGGTTACTGAATTAGCTTAACCCACTAAATCAAGAAAAAATCTGAGCATATTGTGTAGCACTGTAGCCATAGTATTTTGTATGTGTAGACTGGTGTTTAATAAACATTTATGTCAAATAATCTATTAAGGGATTAAGGGAATATATTATAGCGTATCCTTATTAATTTATTATTATGTATTCTCATTGAGGCACACGAAGGATCAGTTAAACCACCCCAAAAGAAGACAGTTGATACAAAGAACAACCATAAAAGTATAAGGAAGACAATACATACCAAGGAAACTGGGATCACTGAGGGTTCTTGCTGAGCTATTAAAGACCAGGTCTTCTCCTTAACAACAGTCTCCTCTACAAATAAAATTACAAGCTTCTTTACGAAATAAGTTTTGGCAGAAAAATGGGAATGTCTATTATGACAAAAGATTTTTGAATCTAACAGCTCTAAAGCTAGAGTTCTTAAGTGTACCAGCTTTGATATCTACAGCAGCAATCTTTGCAACCAGCAGCAAGGCATATATGCTATCAATACGCTGAATTGACTTGGTGTACCCTGTTTTAACTATCTGAATAAGAGGTGCCAGCAACGATGACAGCTGTAAAATGAAACCATATAAATAACACAGACCGCAGTTAGAAAACCTGACAAGACTGTGATAAACCACCCACAGGGGACAAATAAAGACCTTTATGGTAGCTTCAGAATTTTTGCATATAACCCTTAGACATCGAAGATGTGCCCTTCTCAGAGTTTCCTTCTCTTTCAGCCCTGAACTGAAGAAAGATACAATGGTTGGTTGGACAGTATCTGCACCCTGTGACAACCAAGATGCAAGAGCTGACAAGACTCCAAGTTTTACTTCTTCATTTCCTGGCAATGAAAAGAAAACAAATAACCATATAGCTAAACAAATAACCATATAGCTAAACAAATATCACGAAGTTTTCATGCATAAAATAGCAATAAAATATCGTAGATCAATCTATTACCATCGTCCTTGTAACAAGACAATAGAAAGCCAGATAATAAAGTTGATAGGTCATTCAGCATCTTTCCTCCGGGCGCATGGGACAATTCTTGCAGTGCATTGAACATACCAACCCTCTGATAAGGAAATTGAAGTCTTCCCTCTGAGCCTGTTTTAAGGAAATAGATAGAGTTCATCTTTGTTAAGAATTACCAGCCCAGCCTCTAAAACAGACAAATTTCCAAGTGACGAAAATGTTCAGTGAATGGAAAATATATGGAAAATTCATACCTCCAATGACAGACTTAACAGATTTATACATTCCCTCAATAACATCAGGATTACTAGATTTCTGACTCAAACATCTCATAATCGCCAGAGCTCCTAGCCTTCGTCCTTCATCAGCATGGCGAGCTTGTGTTAACACCATCGGAAGGATTTCCATGGCATATTTACTTAAGTCGAGGGTCACAGCTTTCAACAGCACCTCAACTGATTCCAATGCAATCTCAGGATTACGCTTCAACATCTTGACCGACGAAGGAACCACGATACTTCCAAATTCGTCATGTGTTAGACATAAAAAGAGAGGGCAGAAAGCATCAACGAGACTTTTTGCAGGCTTCTCTCTAGCACTTAGAACAGATTTCACATACAAGTCTAGGAACATCGGCTGCAAAATGGGAAGTCATTTGAGAACTCTACCCAAAAAACACCCTAGTGTCAAACTGCCAACAGTCGAGGATGACCGAGTTAAGAGAATAAAAAGGTAGAGAAGCGCACCTTGTACTGCCCAAAAGAAGAATCATTCCTTGAGAATTCAATTAACAGCCATATAAGATCAGGATAGTCTTTGTAAGGTATCCTCCCATCTTTCAATTCGCCAATGTAGGTTTTGAAAATATTTTCATACTGCAGAAATAAGAGGCGTAAATATCACGATTAGCACGATAAAAAAAAAATGTAAGGCAGATCTGAGAATCTCGATGACAAAAAATTATTTATTTAGAGACTACCTTAGAAAATAAATGAAAAAACAATCGTTTACAGGCTCTTTTCTCCCGAAAGGATCCTTTGAGAACAGTATGAAGAAGAAAGGACTGTGCTGCAACCACTCTTGACACAGCAGTTTTGGAAATAGATGCAAATTCACTCCTAGTCAAAAGGAAACATGACCATTTCAAAAGCCTATAAGATCCCACATCTGATTGTGACTTTTGTTGTTTCTCCATGTACTGAACAAGGCACGCCGCAAAGGCTTTCATCGACGTAACCTCAGCCAATGCCAGTAGAACAACGTTGTCTACAGCTTTTCTTGACCGAAGATCATCATAGATGCACAAGGTTTTAAAAATAATATCCACAAGTACAGCCGCAACTTCACCAGATATCTCTGCAAGATGTAAAGAGCAGTCATTAAGGACAAGAGGATGAATAAAAGTTCAGTCAGAAGAATAGTAGTATTCATTATAGGACACGAGAGTGTGACACCAATACACAAAGACACCACATGGGTGACGACCTGTACAAAAAGATACCATGAAGGTGACTCACAAACACAAAATGCGCCTCGAGTAATTATGCTCTCACAGTATCATGATTAATCTCATCTAAAAAAAAGGAAGAAAAGACCAATGTTGATCTAAGTGGAAAACTTGACTCCAACAAGTCAGCAACTTCAAACAATGTAATAAAATATTGACGTGTGGACGCGCACTATCATCAAATATATAATACTTTATTTCCAAGTGCACTACTAAATTGCTAACAGAGTCCTCTTCCTACAACAGACACCTAGTCTTATTCATCAGTTCATCCTCCTATACCAAGTCAATAGGACATCTTTAGATGTTATATGACGAAGTTCAGATGGAAGTATATATATTATATATTCCCTTCTATTATCAAGATTCATACCACTTTCTTTTTTTGGCTCATTCATTGGATAAGTGAATTCATACCATTTCCTTTAATGGCATAAAAAAGCATGCTAAAAGACCCATATACCCTCACAAACGTGCTCCATCATAATCTCTCATCCCACCTACTGCTCACACATTTCCTCCCCAAACCCCCACCAAACTCAATTACCACCAACCTCCAACACCACCGCAACACCAATTCCACCTACCTCACGAGTTCCATTTCAAACACCACCTCATCTTAGATCTCCACATCTCCCATAACCCACCACCACAAAACACTCTCTACCTCAACGACTACACAACACCAATAAGCAGCTACCACTACCATAACAGCCAACTACAAGCCCGGAAAAACCCATCCCACCCGCGAAACCCCTTCCCCCACCATCGAAAACCCTAGATTTAGGATTTTTTATGGTGGGGGAATGGTTTTTCAGGAGTGGGGTGGCTTGGAGAGGAGAGTGGTTTCGTGGTTGTCAGAAGTGAGGTTTGAGCGTCTCGGGCATGGGGGAAGGCCCAAGGGTGGTGGGCAGGGGGAGTTGGAAGGGAGTGGTCGGCAGTTCTTGCCACCGCTGATGGTGGGGTGGTGTTGATTTGGGTGTGGCTGAGAGGAAGTGGCCGACCATTGTGGGGGGTTTGGTGATTAAGAGCGTGGAGTGGGGCGGTGTTTGGGTGGTGGGGTGATGGCGTGGGCAGAGCTTTGGGTGGTGAGTTAGGATTGTGGTGGGGTCAGGGGTGGGTGATGAACTCAGTAGGGCTTGTGTTGATGGTATGTAAGATGAGGGGTGTTTGGTCTTCTTGTCACTTATCTTAAAATTTGTGAATTTACAAATGGAATTTATCCAATGAATGAGGGGAAGTATATCTTGGATTACTTTTCATTTATTTGCAGTCAGCAGATAGATGAAGACTAAAGGCCAAGAAACAAAGAGATATAAGAAATCCCAGTTAAACAATAAAATAGAACAAGACAATGTCCCTTGAACTTCAAGAGCAACCTGAGTAATTGGCTTGAGTAATTAAAAGTAAGCACAAAAGTGTAGGAAGGCATATCTAAGATGCATTTTTTTGAAGGAATGGGGAAAATTCCTAGCTCTGACCACCTTAAATGTACAATATCCATTCACCAAAATGTACTGACATGAAGACAAATGTACAATACTTTAGTAAATTATTACAAATAGATCGAAATGTAACAAGCTTGATCACTGGTTTCCGAGAACAGAAATTTAACAACAAATTGCAGCAATCTCCCAGAAACCAGGAGATGCATGGTGTTTATATATTAGAAAACGCATGATCATAAATCGAAATAATAAGTAAATACATTTAAGACTCCTAACCATATACAACCACCACAACATCACTGCACTGCCTCAAGGGCTCCCACAAATGACGAGGAAAATAGGGGCCGGATGCACAAAACCTTACTCCTAATGTGATAGCGAGAGGTTGTTTCTAGATAACTCAATGAAAATTTTGTCAAATTTTGGTCAAATGACTGCTACTTCACATTAAAAAGAAGGGTAGCCAGTTCCATAAAGCTTTAGTATGTCATAGTCTGAAACCAACGAATAATGAATCTTTGGCTCCATTAAAAATAGAAAAGAGCCTCATAAACCATGAAACGGGTAGAAAAAAATAGCGTGCCAAGCACTAAACATCCATGTAATGTCAACAAAATACATACTTTAGCACGAAAACCTTAAAAAGAATAAATCACTACATCCCAAAACATTTGACATGTTAATAGTTACTCTACCAACGAAAAATACAATAATATTTAATAGTTAGTCAAGTAACTGCCATAACAGCAGAAGCTGACTTCTAAAGATTCTTCAGAACTTCTTGTTCATGTGATAAGGTAAAATGAAATAAGCAAGGTCCAGGTATAATAGCCTGATAAATATTGACTTAAAAGGCTCACTCAAGCAAGAATACCCAACCAGTTCTTCGAAGTACAGATAAAATGGGCAGCAACATAAATATAAAAATAAAAGGAGTATGATGTGAAACCAAAGATGCCAGTTAGTATTTGAGAAAATGCACACTAAACTGATTTTGCAGCCATATTAGAATATTACCACATAAAAATAGATGATATGCACTTAAAACAAATCTTAATCCCCAAAATGGAGTCCAAGTTAGAAAAACATATTGATCGAACAGATTACAGACAAACAAATTGTGTTTTGAGCATTAAATAATAGGCCTGTGAAACTGTTTTCTGAAACCTTACGAATAGAATGCAACACCATATTGAAAGTTCCCATATTTAGCAAAATATTTTCCTGAATACCATTTTTCTAACATCTAAACTTTAAAAGCAAAGATAAATGGGAGTATTAAGAGATTAATTACATACAAGTAACATATTTATTAACCAACTGATTTGATAACACCACTGAGATGTTCAGAATATGAACCCCATTACCCAGTACCAAGACAAGCTTGAATAGAGAGAGAAAGATGGTGAGCAAAACTCCTGATTTTCTGAAACTATCTTTATGAAATGCAAGTAAACTAATTGATACCCACAAAAAATTAGAAATCATTGTTGCCCTTGTGGATGACAAAAGCTGTATACATACTAGATGCCTCTACCACATTCTGTAATCAACTGAACTGTATACATTAACTCAACCAAAATCCCTCTACTAGATAATTCATAAACCATTGATTTCATCTACCATCTACCCTCGTTCACCAATAAAGATCCGTGATTTAAAATGTCTCGTCCAGTAAAATAAACCTTCTTCCACTTGATTAATCGCAAGCATGATTCCCCTTTCCTCTCTACGTTGCATGTGGAGATCATATAATTTCACGGATCATAGTACTAAAACACGTAATTCACACTAATGAGCTATTCTTGTGTAGCCATCAGTCCCATCATTACTAATCAATAGACAGTAGTGACTGATGGCTCTACAAGATGAAAACCCTGTTTCAACAGTGGATAACAGACCTTCCAACAGGAATAGGAATATTCCGCTGAGTATAGGAAACACAGTAAAACGTCTACGCCTGGTAATAATATAGAAGCAGATAGCTGGTTGAATATGGCAGGATGTTCCGAATAGCAAAAACGACAAGCCGATTAATAAAAGGCAATGTTTGTGAATAGCCATCACATAGCTCACACTTCCAGGGGTAACGCACTAAAATACAAATCACAATCAATCTCGCAAAACGACGACTAATAATCTGACAACTAAAAGAGCATATTTTGACAAGCAGACTAAGACAGACGCAACTCCAAACGATCAACAACAACAACAACAATAAGAAGAAGAGACGCAAGTAAAATGATAGAGAAGATGAAAGTACCGGAATTACGAAGAATGTCGGGGATCTGGTGACGGAAGATGCTAATGCGGAGATTAGTGGAGGAGGTAGTGACGGAGTCACCTAGTGAACTGAGGCGTTGAAGCGAGTCAGCCGCCATGGATGAAAATGGAGATAGTATGAAGATGAGGTAGGAGAGAGAAAGAGATATTTATGCTAGGGTTTTACAATACTGCTGAAATCAAATCAGATGCTGCTGCTCTTTTCTTGTGTGTTGTGTCTGCTATTTTGCACTGCTTCGAGACATCTGCGACTCTGCAACGTAAAACACCACACCAATGTTACTAAAGTTATAATTTCCAAAGAGCAGAACCGTTGTCAAAATACTGGAATAGCTCAGTTGGTTAGAGCGTCTGGCGGTTAATCACAAGGTTGGAGGTTCAAGCCCTCCTTCTAGCGTCTCTTTTTAATTGTTTTTTCTGCAACTTAGGTAATCCTATTTTCTTTTTATAATGCGTGTGAAAATCTTAATTTTATTTTTTTTCGTTTAATTTTTAGTGTTTCTAGAAATTGTAATTTTGTAAA